>PVLA01004858.1:0-163287 GCA_004027455.1 Hydrochoerus hydrochaeris
AAAGGCCTCAAAGAAAGGGGCAGACAGTGGAATGAAGGAGAAAAGTAAACAAATAACAACAGAAAAATAGCATGGCAGAGATAAGACAGAGAAAATTGGTTATATCACTGTTTTATCTTGACTGATTTTATTTGAATCTGGTATGCTTGAGAGTGTCAAGTCTGAGAGTAGGGGCAACTACTCTGAAGATGACAGGATTTAATAGGATACCCATTCTGGTTTGATTGTTAACTGCCTTTGAAGTCCTATAATGTCTCCAATGTTTAGATTTTATTAATAGTGTAAAGCACTGCTAAGTTTATATTTGATGATATAGACGATTTTATTGAAAATAACAAGAGACATCATAGTGACTACCATAGATCACCTAATATTGTGTTTTTGTATGTTCTTTTCATTTCATGTTTCTCTAGGAATTTGTATTGCTGACTTGTTTTGATTTGTTTCTCCCTCTAATACAGAAAGACTAGGTATATGTGTAGAGACTTATACATGTGTGGAACTTCTAAGTAGTTTACGAGAATGGATTATAGTTATTATAAAGAAAAAAAAGGAAAAGAGTATTTAAAGGATATAACTGCATGTATGTTTGAGTGTGTGGAATTAATAACCATGTTGCTAAAGTTTTAGTTGGATGGATGAGCAAAACTGACTTCAGTCTCACTGTTTGGATGTCCATTTTGTGGACTTTACTTTTGTAACTTGAACAATTGCATCTAGTAGGAAAGTATGTAATTATCAACTCGTGATTTTTTACTGGTTACTATTTTTGTTTTTTTTCTGTTTTGTTTTTTTGTTTTTGAGATTTTGTATTGTTTCTACCCTCTTTCTGTCTCAAAATTTTTTCTTTAAATAAAAAAAAATTTTTAAAAAAGCAAGAGGAGGAAAAGAAAGTGCTCTAAAAGAGATAACTGTATGTATACTTAAGTGAATAGGATTGATAACCATGTTGCTAAGTTTTTGTTGAATCGGTGAACAGAACTGTTTACAGCCTCACTGTTTGAATGTCCACTTTGTATGCTTTAATTTTGTAACTTGAACAACTATATCCAAGAAGACAATATGTAATGTATCAAATAGTGATTTTTTACTGTTTATTTTTTTTGAAATTCTGTATTGTTTCTACCATTTTTTTTCTGTTTTGCTTCCCCTCCCCCTTTAAATAAAATTTTTAAAAAATGCTTGAAAAAAAAGTGCCCATTCAAAGAAAAGATGTATAATCCTAGACTATGTAATGCTGAGAAGTTTATGTCTTTAACAGAATTGTTAGACCTGTGTGTGACTTTGAGTAAGGACCATGTGATAGTCACTGGCTGAAAAATAAAGACAAAAATATGTCATTGTATCCATGATGTGAAAAATAAAATCTCGTAATATCATAGGCATGGAAGCAGCTTATCATTTCACATTTAGTGCTTTGTCTAAAACTGACCCATGACCCATTCGGGGTCACAGTTCATGCAACTGGTGAGTAATGGTGGCATTACTGTGCATCTCTGACATGTGAAGCACACAAAAAAGGAATTCATAGAGATTAATTATTTGGAACGAGCAAGTCTCCTCCAAGCCTTAAAAACTTTCTCAAATTCAAATGAGGATAAAGAATGAGAGAAATAAATTATTAAAGGTGGCCAGCTTTAATTCCTACCTCCCCCAAAGGCCTGGGATTCTTACTTCTTGAATATTTTTATGCCTTTCAAAATGAGTTTCATGGTCCAAGCCTGTCTGTTCACTAATCATGACAGAACTTTAATCAGTGGGAGAGTGCTACATTTCATCAATGTGCTGTGTTAAGTAGGCTGTTATGTCTGGACTTAAACCTTCACTAGGATTTAACATATTTGGAAGCAAGTGAGAGGAGGGAAGTACATTCAGAACTGGTATGCGATGTTCCTCATAACCTACGCATTGCCCAGATTTCTTCTGTGAACACCATGGTGCCATCCACAGACTAGGCTGGTTAGGAGGGAAGGAAATCTGATACTTTAAAAGAAAAAAGCTGCAGGGTGTGTTGGTGTATGCCTGTAATCCCAGCACTCGGGAGGCTGAGGCAGGAGGATTCTTGCAAATTCAAGACCAGCCCGGGCTACAAAGTGGGTTCCAGTCCAGCCTGAACTGCATAGTGAGACCCTGTTGTAAAAAGATAAACAAACAAGCAAGCAACTCCCCCAACAACAACAAAAAAAAACCTAAAAGAAAAACCCTTCATCTCCTGCCTCTGCAGGCTAGGGAGTGAATGAAGTAGTGTTTCTCTTCTCTGTTCAGCATCCATTTTCCAAAGAGAGGAATAGCCTTTTTTATGGCCTCTACATGACAAATGAGAGGGAGGTGGAGCCCAGGCTAATACTCTAAAGGGAGGGCTTTATTGCTAGGTTAGCAGGACTAGGAAGGAATACAGCAGTGGTCTAACTCACAGCTCTGCTGCTCAGTACAGACCATGGAAAAGTCAGCTCTTTTTGACTCACGTTAAATTGGACCATAGCTGCCCTCATTTGCTGCTTTCCTGATAAACTGTAGAGCTGAGGAGTTCCAACAGAAACTGCATCTTGTGCTGAGTTTTAAATGTTTCTGTTCCCTTTAATGCATGTGTCAAAAGCTTAGCCCTCAACACAACAGTGTCGGAAGATGGCCCCTGATGGGACGCGTTTAGGCTCTGCCTCCTGCGCAGACTGACATCGTGTTTAAAAGGAAAAGACCTGTAGACATGAGTTTGCTCTTTTCTGCAGTGTGGGGAGCAGCTTTCTTCCCTTCCAGAGAATGCCACATTCACGGCACTGTCCTAAGGTACAGAATAAACCCTCACCAAACACCAGAGGCCGGGGCCTGGATCTTGAACTTGCCCTCCAGAAGTGTGATAAATAAATTTTTGTTCATAATAAATTTCCTAGCCTCAGGTTATTCTGTTACAACTATATAAAATGGACTGAGACAGGGCCCAAAGCCAAAAATATTTACCCTTCATCCCTTTATGGGAAAAGTATACTGACCCTTAAGTTAACCTCAGGGGTAGGGTAGCAAACTGACTAATCTCCCTCCCATAACCATCCATGAGAATATTCACCTATTAAAATGTTTTAAAGACTAATCATTTAGAATTACATCAATAAAATCTTGATGAATGTGTTGGACATTTTCTAGTGGATCCTTTCTCCAGGTGCACCAGGAAGTGCTCACATCTTCAGCTGCATACACCCTTTGTTTAAGCCTATTTTTACTTAGCTAACCACAGTATCCTTGTTCATTTCTCCACTTACCTCACTTGGATTGGCCTTTGCATCCCTACCTCACACCCTTATGCCTGGGAAGCTTCTACTTGTCCTTAACACTTAGCCCAAGGCTTCAAGACAGTTATTCCTCACTGAAGTATTTTTCAGCAGCCCTGAAATCTCATCCCATTATTTTTCTTGATGACACACGATTCTAAGTGCCATAATGCATACTATTCATTCAAAATATTTTTCACACTTAATATTATAATTACATATCTGTGTGTTTCCTCCATTAAATTGCAAAGTCTTTAAGAGAGTAAATCCTCTTTCTTTCCTCTTATATCACCAGGCTCTAGCACGGTGCTCACTTGTCCTGTTGCAGTAGGTGAACAATATGCAATGAATAAGTAGCTTTAACTTTTCTCATTCCAACTTCTAATAAACAAAATTCTGGCTGCCTATTTTAATGGAAGGAATGTCCATAGGGGGAGAGCCTTCTCAGCGAATGTTCTTTAATACTTAAAAAGACAGTGGGTGACTTTCTGTAATTTCATCCTTGTCTGTTACAGAAATCATACTGAGTACTGATACTACTGAATTTCAAGATAATTTTCTTTTTGTGGCAAAAAGTCACCAGCAAGGTCAAGTGCTCAGAAAGTATAGTTTTTATAAGCTCAGGTGTACCAAGGCATTGATAATGCAGGTATTATTTTCTCAGGGATGAAATGTTTCTGAATAATTTTCCCATTACATCAGTATACACAGCATTGAATCCAACAATATTAAACAAATCCTTCTTTTTTATTTAACAACACTGGAAACTCTACAGAATCATATATTATTCATTATTAGTCATGTAGGACTTTATCACAGAAGTAGCAATCTTCCATAGGAAACACTGTTAATGCCAATAAGTTTTCAAGAATGTGTGAATTCTGGCCTCTATTTTAGAATGACCCAGTCTTAATTAAGCTAAAATTTGGTGGGCTGAGGATGTAGGATACCTGCTTAGCATGTGTGAGCCCATGGGATTTTACCCCAGCACCATCAAAAGACAAAAGCAAGTTAAAATTCGCCTCACCATGGATGCCACTTCTGAAAACCAGCCCTAGTCAGCCCTCATCATTAAACACAAGAATGCATCTAGACATCTTCTCATATACCCTATGGTTACTGCAGGACATGACCTAGCATGAACCTCGGACTGGGCAACAGAAGGATGTTTGCATCCCAAGTAGGTACAGGAACATCATTGCTTATTCTGCTCAGCATCACTTTCCCCTCGTGTGATCCATCCCCTCCTGCCTTACGGTGCATGTGGCTTTGGTGGGTCTGACTGCATTTACCCCGGACTCCAGGAGAGGTGTTCCAGCCTGAGGCCACCTGTATTTCCATCACAGTGACTGGTCCAAGAACTGGCACATGACTCTCAAGCAGTGCTGTGAGTCCTAGCTTGGAAATGATGGAACTGGCCCAGATTTGCCAAGGGCCATCATGGCGACTGAGCCTCCTGAAAGCAATATGACTGCAAGAAAGAGAAGCGTCCAGAGGTGGAGATAGTCCTGCTGGTTGTGTGCCAGCCACACCTGGACTTTTCAGCTATCCTAGTCAGTAACTAACTTTTTTTATTAAATTAAACTGAGGGAGGGTCTTCATTGGTTAAACCAAAAAGTTCTGTTAAGTTCAATTAATAAATAATCCTGTAATAAAATTAAAAGTTGTCTGGAAAATAGGCCTGGGGAAATCCCAAAGAGTTTAAATAATAGAGAAGTAAAAGAAAATATAAAGAGAATGACTACTAAATATTCCCCAAAACATTTAGCAGGGAGCTTTAAAAATTACTCAAATTATTTTTGGAAAACAACTCAATTGGGAATAATATGTGAGAAAGGATAGAATATTTTCACTTTCCAGTTTTAATCCCATAATTTTAAGGATGGCATCATATTTTAGCATCAATGCTTTGAATATTATAATTCATATTTTATAAGGGGTAATTTTTCTTTAATTACATGTTTTAAAAAAGATTAATTCTACTAAAATTTATTATGAAATGTTTCATACATATGGAAATATACTGGAAATGTAAATACATAGAATAACATATAATATACCTGTGAACCTACCAGTACATTTAAAAAATGCTGAAGGCTTTCAAATCACTCCCCAATGAATCTCTCTCTCTCTCTCCTGCCTACAGGAAATTACCATTCTGAGCTTGTACATTCTTCCTGTACACTTCTTCACACTACACTGTATATGCATGAATACCTAAACAACATATAATATTATTTAGCATGTACCACAGTTTGCACCTGTTGCAACAGTGTATATTTTCTTTAACTTGCTTTTCAAACTAAACATTATGTTTGTGAGATTCATGTTGAAAGGCGTAGTGCTTCTTCACTTTCACTACAGTATAATATTCTACTTCAAGTTCTTGGCAGGGTGAAAACTTGGCAGCAGTTGAGGGAAATATTCAAAATAGGATTGTTATTAATCTTTCACTGAAATTTAGCATTTCCTCCAGTTATAAAGTAGATCACCAGTGATAGTAGCGTGTGACTTCGTCACCAGTAAAAAGTACAAAAATTCCCATATTACATTATGATTGTTATGTAGAATTTGAAATATAGACAGACCTCATTATTACTTTGAAATTAATAGTTGCTAGTCTTGTTAATATATTTTATTTATTCAGCAAGTTAATAACATATATAATACTTTTAGTATACTGGCACTGACATTTCAAAATAATTTGTTTCTTTATAAGCCTATGTATTTTACATAAAGGCATTAAAATGTTTAAACATTATCCTGAGAAGAGCTGGAACCATCCTCACGAGACCACCAAAGAGGTCCTTCTCATGAATCAGGTTAAAACCTTTGCTTACAAAAATTACACTCTTGCATGTCACCCCAGGAGAAAGTAACACACCCATCTACATGGAGACAGTTATGTAAATGTCCATGGCAGTATCGCCCACGGTGTCATAAAAGTGAAGTCCCATACACTGGGACACTGAGGTACCGACGAAAGGGAACTACTGGGCTGGGGGTACAGCACTTGCCTAGCAGGTGGGAAGCCCTGAATTTCATCCCGAGCACCACAAACAACACAAACTAGTGGACCATGCTTCAGTGTGGGTCAACTTTGAAAATACACTGAATGAAGGAAGTCAAATATAAAAGACCACATATTTTATGATTCCACTAACACGACATGTTCAAAATGCACCCTCCACCCACTGTCAAGTGCAGTATCATCAAACTGCTCATATTTAATATATACTTAGTCCTGCTGATGAATATATCTGGGAGATTTCCCACTGGGACCTTCCTTCCTTCAGGCCATTTACTGCCTTATTACAACATTGTGAGCCCTTTGTCTGGGACCATCAGACTCCGAGGGAGCCATGTCAGACACACTAACTATGGGCTCTGCTAGACTGGGAAGCCTGACACCAAGAACTCACTCTCAGAGGCACCACAGACCCATGCCTTCTAGATACAGGAAATCTGTTTAGTTTGAACTACATTTCAGGTAATACCGTAAAATGTGATCTAGTTATCATTGCGAGCATTGCCCTGTGGTATATATTCCTGGCAGAAAACCATTTACCCAAGACATTTTGAGTTATCTTTGGAGTAGAATTTTCCACAGACAAGTTCCTGTCCCTTCCATTCCACCGCACTGTCCCCAGTGCCATCTTTTCTGGAGACAGGGCTCCCAGGATACAGTCTAAGACATAATTCCTAACCCACAGCTGCAGTTTGAATCTAGTTAGGTCAGAGTAGGGGACAGGAAAAGCATTTCCTGAAGTCATTCTGTTAATGGGTAAACACGCAGAGACTACCGTAACACAGTAACTACCAACCACATAAAAACACCCAGCTAGACTCAAAAGCAATCAATCTCCAGATGGGCTTCTTTAGTCATGTCAAAAACCAAACCAAACCAAACCAAACCAAACCAAACCAAACCAAACCAAACCCCAGTTCAGGGTCATTTTGATAGCATCTACACAAAGAAATGTCGCGGAGTAAATGTTAGACTGCACTGCAAGTTGGGTGAGGTGAGTCAGGAGGACTGCACCTTTGAGGCCAGTCAGGGTAACTTAGTGAGACCCTGACTGACTCAAAGTAAAATACAAGACCTGGCATGTAGCTCAGCGATAGAATGCTTGTTAGAAAGCATGAGAACCTGGGTTCAATCCTTACCACACACACAAGCCAGCCCAAAACAAAAAATGCATTGTGAAACAGGAAGAAAATGTTCAAATGGGAAGAACTAAGGAAGGGGTGGGGCAAAAGAAGGACGGGGAAAAAGAAAAAAAGGAGGAAACATGGAAACAAAACTTTTGTAAATAAGGAGAGGAAGAAGGGTTGAAGGGAAGGGAGGGGAATGGGATAAAATAGAATGAAGTTATATCAGGTACAGGTTCAAATTTCCTGTGAGGAGGTGATCACTACATACACCTAAAATGTACCAATAAACTTAACTAAAAACAATGACAGGAGCAACAAATAACAACAACATAAAGGAAGAGTGTATTAAGATATCTTTTCAAGTTTTACAGAAAACCCGTGACCGTGTGAGCCCACTTCCCAGGTCTCTTCCAGGGCCTTGCACGAAGTTCAGCGGCAGAGAGAAGCCCCACACTTGGGCCCACGGTGGCTCTCACCAGGAGGCAGGGGCCAGCAGTGTCAGGTAAAAGGGAGCACATTGTCTCAGCACACGCCTTGAAAACCCACGGCTTCCTGTCTGGATCTGCAGTGCCGGCTGCCACATGGAACTCACACTCTACACACTGGCTGCCCGCAGCGCTGGTGTAGCTTTCCGTCATCTAACATCTATGTTCCAGCCTCTAAAAAGACTGATTCTTATAGCTTGAACAATGGTTTGCACATTTACATTTTGTACTGGACCCTGCAAATCACGCGTGTACTAGTTGGTTCCCGTTTTTGAAATGTCCTGGTTTCTTTGTGATCTCTCCTACTTTCTACAAGTCCCCAAATTCTAGAAAATTAGGTTTTACATTAGATCCAGTGGTTTTACAGCAAAAAGGTCTCCAAGAATATCTAATATTTTATATGATCAGAAGCAAACACAAGTAACGCTACCATTAGATTTTAAATTTCACTTATCCTACTTTTTTTTTTACTATCAGAATAATTACACTTAATGGTTCCTAATTCTTATTTTTCGAAATATTTAATTTTTCTAAATTTTAAAAATACATGTACCTTACATTGTAGAGCTGGTGATTTCAATATTCAAAGTGGTCGTGGGCCTGAGTCTGGTGATCTATGTTTGTGGTATTCGCTGGCTTCTCCTTCCTCACAGTACCAGGGATTTTACTGTGGACGTGCGCTGCCTGAGTCTTATTTGTTGAAATTCTTTGAAATTTGATCTAAATGAGTTTATGTTTTTATTTTTCCTTCCAGGAAACGATCTGAGTTTGGTTCTGCTAGGTGCATGACAGCATGTGAGGTGTTTCTGTTTTTTGTTTTTCATTAAATTTGGGCAAGAAACTCTTGAAAGGCAGATTGTAACTTTACATTTTGGTGAGACAGTTTCCATGTCATCACTCTCTGTCAATAATCAGATAAATGAGGGAATATATATATTCTTGTTTTCCTTTCCATTAAGGGTCTAGTTCTTTGGAGGTGAGTCATGGTTTTATGCATAAATTTCCTATTAGGATGTTTGGCAAACTATCTGTTTGTACTCTATCAGAGACAGACACTTTTGTAAAGTAAAATTAAAATGAATTCCTAGAAAAATGTATGTTAGTACATAGTAAAATTGCTGTAAACATTTCTAAACCCTCAGTTTCTGTGCATATTGCAGTATGGATGGGCACCGGACAGTTTGTAAACTAATCTGCAAACTACACATGAATGGTGGGGTCCTATCCTCCTGCCCACCTGGGGAGGCCCTCGGCTTTATCTCCTGTTCCCTCGAGACATATAGCCATCAAAGCGGAAACTCAAGGAATTAGACAGATGTCTCACAGTGCAGGGTGGCCTGGACACTTGTGGCTTATCTCTGGATTGCTGCTTTCACTTCAGTTTTGACTTCTCAGGAATTCTCTTTATTTCTTACAAGTTCTGCTAAACTGATGTGTTGAAAGAGGTCCCTCCATTCCCTGATCTAACACTCCATCTCCTGACTGAAACGTGTGAGTATGCTCACCAAAAGACACGAGCAAGGGTATTTTTAGCTATATTGGTCATAGCTGAGCAGCAACCAAAATTTGAAAATCTTTCCCAACTGAAAATAGCCAACTATCTATTAATTGTGCATAGCAATGTTTTCTCGCGTACAGAGGAGTAAGAATGAACAAACTTTTGCTACATGCAACAGCATCAATGATTCTTTTAACCATCATTTTGAGTCAGATCAAATGTGAAATCAATATACGGTCTTTGAAAACAGGACACAGTAACCGTCTTAAAGACCCATTGTGTCTCCACGTAGAACACCTTCCATCCTCGTGGAAGGAACTGCTGGAAGGCACCCTTCGTGGGAAGAACTGCTGGAAGGGACCCTGGGGACTTCTTCTGTCTAACGGTCCCTGGGTGCTGCTTATACCGGGCACTCCACTGCATGGCGCTCTGCGTTTTCAATTTGTTTGCCTTTGTCCTCACGTTATGCTCCCTTTAAAAAGTTTACTTAATAAAAAGTATTGTATAAAAAAACACAAAAAAACAGCTGATCTACCAACAACCATTTACCACGCTGCCAAGCCTGAAGGTTGTACATCCTCTTTAACATGTCTGTCTCCTTTGGTGTCTGTGTCCCATTGGTCACCCAGTCTGTCACCTGGTCTTCTTGTTCCCACTTCTAACACCTCTCCGCTCCATTCTCACACTTTCTCTCGTATCTAGACCATCGTCTCCCACAGGAGCTGTTCAAACGACGTCCTGACTCTTTCCCTACCTCTTCTTTCACTGCTCTGCATGTCCTCCCCTCCAGCACGAGGCCATCTTCCAAATATACAAATATGGCCATGATATCTATTTGCTTAAAATCTCTTCCATGCATTGCCATTGCTTTTAGGAAATAGACCAAAATCTGCAATGCTCAGCAAAGCCCTGCCGATCTGGCCATACCGGTGCCAGCAGTTTAGCTGGGTCAGTTTCCAGCCACCCTCACCCTCTGTAGGCCGTGAATCCACCCACCTCTTTCTTCTCCACCGAGAATCCTTTGGCCTGACATAGCTTCTGCTCCCCACCCCACTTTGACCAAACCGAATTCTCCCAGGTCATAGCTTCAGCCTCTTTTTCTCTGTTAAACCGTCACTATCCTATTTTTTTCCTGCCACTTTTTATTTCCTTTTAGAGCACGAACCACTTTTACACCCCCATAATTGATCACGGTCACTGACGTTACGTGTGTTTCCTCCACCGAAGGTTAGCTCTGTGCAGGATGGGCTGTTTCTCCAGTGCCTAAGGTAAAGCTTCGCATGTCATAGCTGGGGAGTCTGCACTTGCTGGGTAAAGGAATGAGTGGATGTGCTTTGTTATGAAACTAGGAACTGTCTATAGACAACTGCCCTGAAACAGTCTGTTGGATATTTATTTAAACCCTACAGAAAATGTATTAGAAAGTTTTCTCCTCAATTTTTTTTTTTGACATTGTGACATTCTATCTTCCGGTTCATTCTGATCATATCACCCCCTGAGCCAAATCTCCCTGTCGCCTTTGTGCTGCTTCTTGGCTGCATCCCCTACCGCTCTTCATCGCAGGGACAGACCTGCTTCAGGGCCCCAGGCTTCTGCCCGCCTGTTCACAGGGTGAGCTCCGCAGAAACTTTTCTTAATTCTCCACAGCAGCATCCTGTTCATTTCTCCCCAGCATTTGCCATTGTGAGTCACCACCGGTGGCTGTCTGGTGTACGCATTTGCTGTGTGTTTCCAGTCCTAGTTTTGTTAGCCTTACTCACTGCACTGTGTCCATCAGGTTGGTACACAGATGGTGTTTGGGAAGGACTGACTGACTGACTGACTGATTGATTGAGCTGGTGACTGAGCATTCATTCATTTTTCCTTATGGAACAGTGCAGGCGCCACTTCTGCAGTGATGGGAGTATCCTAACACAGCACCTACTAGCCACATGTAGATACTGGCTGGATACTCGAAAGGCAGCTAATGAGACTGAGGGACTTAATTTTTAATTTAAGTATCTGGACGTGGTTAGGGCCTTCCATTGCTGAATGGTGCAGCCTTGCCGACTTTAGGACCCAGTGTCAGGAAAGGTCTGTAGGGGCCTCTCCAGGAACAGGCGGTGGTGGCAGCTTCCCCTCTAGTTAGGGTGGCAGACAGTTGCTGGGTCAGAGCCTTTGGAGCCAGCTAGGCTGCCTTGCCACTGGGACCTGGCCACTGATCTTGAACAACTTCTTAACATTTCTGTTCCCTTCCTTGTCTTTTCAGGTGGTGTTAACATTAAATGAGGTTCAAGATCTATGGCCTGCAACGTGTCCCCAGCACTGGGCGACAGAGTATTGGCGGTTATCACATAGGTGTATATTGTATATAGGGCGTGGAAACCCTCCTCCCCCCGCCCGTGGGTACCTAGTAAGGGGGACCAGAAGGCAGCTGGAAGTGGACTGTTTCTGGGCCTGGGGAAGAGGAAAGAAAGCAATCTCTTCTTTCTGCACGGAAATGACCGCAGAGGTCCCCCCTTGGCGGCTGGTTCCCAAATGCAGGGGGAGAGGACCCCTTCCACCACGTAGTCTCCTGGCTCTGCAGCGGGCTGATTGGCGGCAGCCAGCTAAGGAGCCACAGCCCGCTCCGCTGGGTGGCGGAGCTCAGGCTGGGTCGCCTCCTGCAGCCCTGGTCCCCGCGGCCAGCAGCGCCCAGCGCCTCCCCTCCCCCACGCCGGGGACACCAGTCACCACCGACACCTAAAGGCAATAAACACGGACTTTAAGATCACCGCACCCGTGTCGCCCCAAGAATCCAGTCGCGATAAAAACCAGAGCGGCCCGGGCCCGGCGGCTGTCGGGCCTCGCCGGCCAGCTCTTCCCGCCGCACAGCTTCCCACACCCGAGCCCACGATCGCCGCTGCCAGGCGCCGCGCGAGGCTGCCGGTCCTACCCCGCGTACGCCCCCCCTTAAGCCCGGCCCCAGACGCGGCTCTGCGGCCCGGGGGGTGAGGGGCGCAGACAAAGGACCCGCGCCGCGCCCGCCCCAGCCCTCCCCGCGCGTCCTCCCGGGCGAAGGGGGCGATCTGGGGTCCCGGGGATGGGCACCTCCCTTGGATCGCTCGGACGGCCTGGCTGAGGGCGCTGATCCCGATCCCGGGGGCTCCCCGTCCCGCACTGCGGACGCGCGGCGGGGCGCTGCCCTGCGGGGCTCGCGGGGTTCTGCGGCCGGAGCTCGGGGGACGCGCGGTGCAGGAGCCGGAGCCGGAGCCGGAGCAGCCGCGCGAGACGAGGGGCGGGGCGCGCGGGCGGGACACGTGCGGCGGCGCGGGGGGGGGACGCGGGGGGACGCGGCGCCCGGGGCTTTAAGAAGGTGCGGAGCGGGGCGGGCGCTTTCCCAGGCCCGGCCGAGCAGCGTCGCGCGGAGCTGTGCACCCCGCGCTCGCTCTCAGCACCGCGGCCCGAAGTAACTTTGGGAGCCGCCGTCTCCCGCGAACTTCCCGGCGGGGCCGCGCTCCGAGCCCGCCTCGCCCGCTCGCCGGCCCGCTCCGTCCGGCGCCGCCACCCTGCATGCGCTCGGCGGCGGCGGCATGGGGCTCAGCGCCTGGGCCCCGCGCATTCTCCTCCCGGCCGCGCTGCTGCTGCTGCTGCTGCTGGGCGCTGCGCTGAGGGCGCGCGCCGCGGGGGGATACTACCCGCGCTTCTCGCCCTTCTTTTTCCTGTGCACCCACCACGGGGAGCTGGACGGGGATGGGGAGCAGGGCGAGGTGCTCATCTCCCTGCACATTGCGGGCAACCCCACCTACTACGTGCCTGGACAGGAATACCACGGTAGGTACCGAGCTCTCCGCGCGCTCGCCGCCCCGTGCGCCCCGGGCGCGCCTCCCGTTCGCTTCCTCCTCCTTTTGCTCTTCCAGGGCCGCTGCAGCCCGGATCCTGACAGTTCTCACCTCCTCGCTGCGCGGCGTGGAGGGAAGGGAGCAAAGTTAACCAGGATGGAGCTCTGAGTTGGGGTGCGTTCTCCGCGCCCTGCACACCCCCCTAACAGCTCTGCTCCCGAGGAGTTCGGGCGGGTGCCCTACGCCTCCGCGGAATCCTTGGGTCGGTGCCTCCTCCTGCGCTCCTCGTTCCTGAGGCGGGCGCTCTGAATGGATCCGCAGATCGAGTTTCCTTAACTCCATTACTCGGGCTGCAGACCTTTGTCCTGCACTCGGGGTCCTGGGTGGTGTTGGGGCTGGCCCCGGGCTCCGCGGGCTGGCTGGTGACGATGGGAACGCCCTGGTTCGCGGCCACCCCGCGCCACCTGCCTGTCCGCGAAGTTCCCGCTGCTCCCAGCCAGGACTCCCTGTCCTGAAACGGAGCGTCTGCTCTCAACTGCTATTTTCCGTCATGTGTCCTTAAAATGTCAGGAATTGATGATTTTCCTGATTCCTCTTTTAATGTTTAGTGTGATGTCTTTAGTGTGATGTTTATTAATGACTTAGGCTTTTATCTGCCCAGCTTTAATTTCCAGGCAGGGGTTGGGAGCCTATATAAAAGGGGATCCCTTTAAAAAGGGATCGTCAAGCAGTTTTCATCAAGGTTGAACGTTATTGAAGAGGTAAAATTTAGTTCCTAGAAATATATTTTCATATAGTGCCTGCATTTTTAATATTTTAAACTATGAGTTGAGTATACGGAAAAAACCCACAAATTTTGTCTGTTTTCGGCGTTCCTAGCTGGAGCACTGAACATCTCACTTCTATGGAGCTTTTAACTATTGTGACAGAAACTATTTAATTAGAATTTCAACACGAAATGTGTCTAGCCAAACAGAAAACATCCGTCTAGTAAGGTCATGACATAATTTCTTTCTTTAATAGGCTAACAGGTATTGACAGGATGGAAGGTTCCCCAGGGGGCACTGGCATTTCAGATAGACAGGCGTGTGACAGTTTCAAAAATCCTAAGACTTTTGTTTTTAGGCAAACCTTCTTATGTGATCAAAAATACACAGCCTAAATAAATGAGTCCCAGAGGTTAACAAGATGTCTTTACAACTTTCCTGTGGCATGGTGGCAGCCTTGTCCATGGAATTTTAGAATGAATTTTGGAAAACTAGTTTTCTCTAGCTAGCCCCGTCTTTAATAAGAGTGCTTTTTGCAGTCTTCCCAAGAACAATCTGGTGCTTTTCTAGGGTCACGGAACCCTTCAAAAGGACCAGCCAATATGACAGCAAGGGGAGGAACACAGAGACTGCTCCCCAAGGCGCTTGCCTTCATTAGCTGTGAGGCAGTGTGAGTGAGCAAGGCAGGGGCAGAAGGTGCATTTGTCAGGTGGTGAGGGAAGAACAAGGGAGGATGCAAAGCAGCTTTTACTTTATCTGTTTTCCACCACCTTTGTAAGGTGCCTGTAAAAAAATCCCAGTTAAAACACCAAAATGCGTGATAACCTTTTGCTTTTCCTGCAAAGTTAGCAAATGAATCACAGTCTGCAATCATATCCTTGAAGCGTGGAAAGGAAAAGAAAGGATGACCTAGAGGAAGACTAAAGTGTAGCACTTCAGAGTGAACATACGGGGGTCCCCACTGGCCGCCTCTTTTCCGTTACTAGAAAAGGTAGAGGAAGTACATTACACAGGTCGGAAGGTCAAATTAAAAGCTTTGAGAATAATGTCCGATTTAAAATTCCTGTTGCCTGTTTTGTCAAACACAGATTTCTAGCTGCGGGCCTTCAGTCAGGGTTCTTTCCTGCAGAAGAAATGTTTGAAAATGAAGTGATGCTTAGGCAGTATATGTCTCATTCACTTTTAGATTTTTGGAAAATTTAAAACTTAATTACACAGCATCTGTAAGAATTGACTTGCAGATAGGAAGCTTCCTCTAACCCTTGTTCCTCACACTTGTGGTTGGCTCATACTGACAGGGCATTTGACCAAAAGTCAGCTTCAGCTAAAAAGTCTGTAAAATGTTAGCATGGGAATTTATTTCCAACCTTCTGAATCTTCAGAATGTAGCAGATACATCTCCACTGTGCTTCCCCTTTCTCTCGGTATTAGCGTGAACGGTATCTGGGAGGAGGGCTGATGACTGCGCCTTTTCTGCAGAGAATGATATACTGTATTGAGATGGAGGTGGCACACACAACAGCATCCAGTAGACCATTATTGTAGACCTTGAGCCTTGGGTTGTCTAGAATAAAAATTCTAGAATAAAAGTGGTTAAAAATTATAGGACCCTGAGTATATCCTATCCTTTTGTTTTTTCTATTGACTATCTGGACAAAAAGAAAAATACAGTACCAAGAAACTTGAAGCTTGCAAGAGTAAAAGAATTGTCATGTATTTCTAACATGAAGTAGTATATCCATTTATTTGTGGGGTTGGCAGCTCTATAAATGGGCATGGTTAATTTTAAGAGGCTCCTATCTTTTAATAAAATGGTGTCATTTGATATCTCTGTTTTCATCTTCTGTGTCTTTTAAATTCTATCCCGTGTGACTCCTACTGGCATTGTTCATCACAGTACACTATAATGCCTCCCCCGAACACACCGTGACCATGATGTAGTAGCTCAGCGAAGACTGGTCTCATATATGTGCTATTGAAGCTGAAAGGCCTCAGGAACAAGATCAGGATATTTTTTTCTTTTTATGAGGACACAAATCCTAACATGGTCAGTTTCCCCAGTGTGCTTCCCAGAGGCCAAACCTGGAATATTTTTTCTTTTGTAGAAGGTTGTCAGTGATAGCAGATGGGAACCGAGATGGTCCAGTTGGGGAGCCATTTCTCTTTCCCAGCCATGCCCAGCAAGGCCCTGCTGCTTCTAGGAACCAGCTTCCTGTTGTGAAGACTGAGTTCCTCTCTTATGGTCATTCTTTCTCTTCCCCCACACCCTCTGTGCATATCTACCATCTTGGTTTGCAGCTTCTCTCTGTGCCCTGTGATCCATTTATCGTGAACATGATTTGTCCGTGTTAAATTCTCCCACGATTTTACTTGGGACTCTAGAAAGATTTTTTTTCACTGTTTTGCTTAAAATAACTTTGGCATCACTAGAAAGACACAGATAATATATTTTGGGATTAAAAAGGCCTTGTAAATACTCCTGATGTCATATCTCTAAGGACTTGCCCACTCAACAGATTGGCTTCTCTTAGTCTCTGTCACAAAGGAAAAATGTTAGACAAAGCTTGTAGATGAAAGTCAAGCATAGGTAAATGAGTTGGCTCCAAATAGGCTTTGGGGAGGTTCTTATTTACCTGAATATCTATTGGAGTAGAAGCCTTGTTTTGGTGGTATAAAATGGAGCACTACTGTACTTCAGTAACAGCGAGAAACACGCTTTAAAAGAATTGCTGTCTTCAGCAGAACTGACTTGGTGGCAAGATGTTAGGTTTCAAAAGGGGGTTAATTCCGCTTTGTAAATCCAGTCAGCACTGGTAGTTCTTTCCATACTACCTCATCTCTCCATGCTGTGCTACTGCTAACTCAGAACATTTAAAGAAGACAATCACAACAGCGCCGCCAGAACAACTTCTCTGTAACCCTCCGCAGCGTTACTGTTGTGTGTTCTGAAATCAGCTGGTTGTAGTTTAAAACCACCCTTGAAGTGACGCGAACGGCCTTTCAGACATGGGAATGATGTCTATGTCAGACATAAGCTTTGGAAACATACTCCAGATTTAATTTCTTTCAAAGGAATGATCTTTTGAATTAAATATGCTATTGCTAAACTGTGCTGGTGATCAGGTACATGGTTATTTTTCCTTTCCTTGTCTTAGATCCTGGAATCAGCATCTTTAAACTGTTAGAATCATTTGTCACATGCAAGTTATAAGTGAGAAGCAGCTGTGCGCTGTTTATATATGACTATGAAAATTGGGCATTTGAAAGCATTTTGTTCTGCTTGTCACATATTTCATCTTACTCTCTATGGTTGATTCCAAACATACTTTACTGATGTTTTTCCGATTGTTTCTGAAATCATATAAATCTTACTTCATGTAATTGATATTCTTTGTGTTTCACTTCCAATCTTGAACTGAAAACTCAGGTCTTTAGAATCATAATTCAGAATATTTCACTTAGGCAGAAATGGACTTCATGCACAGCGTGACATTACTTAGAAATTATTTAACTAGCATATTTTCCTCTACTTTTGTGAGTCTTTATTTGAAATGATTAGTGTATTCTCACTGAAAATGTTAAAGAATAAAATAAGATAATTGTATTATAATAGTAGTAGTATAGAACTGTCTTATTCCAATACATTTCTCTTTTGTTTTAAAAAAGATGATGAATTTTTTAAAAATTTTATTTAAAGAGAAAAACAAAACAGAAAACAAGGGAAACAATAATACAAAATTCCAAAAAAATTGAAATAAACTAAAATAAACACTAAGAAATCATTAGTTGACAAATTACATACTATCATCTTAGAAATGGTTGTTCAAGTTACAGAATTAAAGCATACAAAGTGGACATTCAAACCATGAGACTGCAAACAGCTCTGCTCAGTGATCCAACAAAAACTTAGTAATGTGGTTAGCAATCCTACACAGTTAAACATACATGCAGTTATAAGATGATGACTTTTTTTTTTTTTTTTTGGTACTGGGGATCTAACTCAAGACCTTGTGCTTGTGAGGCAGGTGCTTAAACCGCTGAGCTAAATCCGCAGCCCAACATGATGAATTTTTAACAAGATTTTAAAGTCAGTTTTATTGACTTCCAAATGAATTAATTTTATTCAAAAGAAAGTATCTAAACTATCTTTCTTTTTGGCCTTCTGAGAACAGGTCAGCTTTATAGGATGGCCTGGGAGTCTTATATCATTAATCATTTAGGGGAAGTTGCATATTAAGCCACAATATTTTTTCTAATTATCATAAATATTACTGTGAAATTTATGTCTTTACTCATCACAAATTTTTATTGATAACACTTTTATTTCATTTAATTACATTTGAGAAGCATTGAGTGACCAGCCCTTCTTGAACATGTACATTTAAAAAGATTTATTTATATATATTTACACAAAAATATAAGTTCATACCTGGGCATGGTGTCACATGCCTGTAATCCCAGCACTCTGGGAGGCTGAGGCAGGAGGATCAAAAGTTCAAGCCCAGCGCGGGCAAGTTAGATCCTCTCTCAAAAATAAAAATGAGGTGGGATGTAGCTCAGTGTGAAGGCTCTGGGTTCAATCACCAGTCTTCTGAAAAAAGTCCTTCCTGTCTATAGAAATAGAGGGAATTTCCCTACTCTCAGGAGATGAGGTAGCAGCACTTCCCAAGGGTTGGACGCGGTGCTGGTTAAATGATTATCTTCCAAATGTGTGCTTCTCTGAAACCACACATACTTTTTATTCTGTTCCCAGGAGGACCCAGCTATGACAAGTGGATCTGAAGGTGTAAGCCAAGTTCATGAAACAGCTTTGAATGGCACAAAGGGGTCGTTATTGGGACTCTGAGTGTCCAAAGCAAACGTTTAAAACCCCGGGTGGCCTTTAATGCCGAGTCAGCTTTCCTAGAAAAATACAACTTCAGGTCCAAAACAGAATAAAATTGTATTGATGAAAGGACTGTGTGAAACTGCGGGGCTGATGGATGCTCGAAATAGCCGGATTGCTGGAGCCCGTAGACCGAGGACCTGAGCAGGACTCAGCCTGGTCCATCAGCGGTGCCCCCAGCCTGTTCCTGCCCTCTCTGCTCTGTGCCCCTTCCACTGGGCTCCTGCCTGCTTCCCCCCGGTCCTCTCTCCTGCTCTGTTTTCACACTGCTTCTCCTCTTTTCTCTCTCCCAATCCATGTCACAGGCCCTGCTTTCCTGGTCTTCTTCTATTTTTTCTTTTCTGTTTCATAATTGTGTTTGGTTTTTTTTTTTTCCCATTTTCTCTTCAGATTTCCTGTTACCATCTCTGCTCCCTTTTCTGTCCTCTAACTGTAATATGAAAATTATCGACATTTACATCAGTTCCTCACTGCCTGTTTGTAATAACTGGTGTATAATGCTAGCCAGAATACCAGTTTGGACTGTGACATGCATTTGCCCATTAAAAAAATTGTGGGCTTGTTACTCCTCATAGCAGAGTGAACCCCTCCTCCTGCACTCTGACACTTCTCAGTAGACTCCTCATGCCTACAGGTTTTGAATTCTGAATTAGCCGCCTTCCACATTGTCCCATTGTGTGGTTAAACTGAAGAGGCTGAAGTTTGTGCCAAAAAGTAAATATACACAAAGCAGAAGTGTAGCAATTTGGATTAGTGTGGCTCCCAGAGGCAGCTCAATTTGGAGAAATCTTGGGTACTTCACTGCTCCTGGCTGCTTCTAGTAAATTAGTACAATCCTGCATCACCTCAAGTGGTCTCAGTGACTTGCTGGTCTCTTTGGCAAAACTCGCAGTTGTAGTTGTGTAGCTACCAAGATAGCGGTGCCACCTCTTCAGGTAGTTGACACTCAACAGAAAGACCAAAAAGGAGGCTAGTAAGGGTAAAGCAAAGAATGCAGATGGGAGTCAAAGAGGGAGGTACTGTGCTTTGGGTAATTTCATAGCTTTTCTTTTCTCTTTTGTTTGTTTATTTGTTTTGAGACAAGGCCTCACTTTGTAGTTCAGGCTGGCCTTGAGATCACTATGGACCCTAGGATGGCCTCAAACAGGGATCCTCCTGCCTCCTGCCTCTAGCACTGCCTCCTGAGTGCTAGAATTACAGGTGTGTGCCATCACATCTGGCTCTATAGTCTTTCTTGGACAGAAATCCACATTATTGTTTTGTACCATGTAAACTCTAGTGTCTATTTTAGCTGAAAAACCTAGATTCCATGGTTGAGAGCTCAGACTGATCACTCTGTGAACAAAAGTCCAGAGAGGTGCAGCGATGTACCAGCAAGAGTTCCAGTGTCTGCAGCAGACAGCTGTGTGCCTGGGTCGCTCTGCTGTAGATTACCAGGGCCTGCAGCAAGTAACCTGTCTTCTCTGAGCCCATTTCCTTATTTCTTTCTCTTTCTTCACTTTTCTCTTGTTTCTTCATCTTTATCTTCTTTGTCATCTCCTCCCATGGTTCTGGGCCTCAGAACTAGGGTGTCATGAATACTAATCAAGTGCTGTCTCTCCAACATTAACCCTCAGCCCGATCTTATTTGTAGCATAGAAGTAAAAGCAACATACTGTATTTCAAAGTTTCAAGTACTAACTTAGTATACAGGAAGCACCTGACACACAGTAGGTAGCTTCCAGGTAGCAGTTATTGTCATCTGATAGTTTCCCTTCTGGAGATGAGGATAGCACCTGCAGAGAAGAGCCTCTCAGCTGTGCTTGTTCATTTTGTGTCTTCGTATATGGCACCACACTTCAAGAAAAATTCCGAATTAAGCATATTGAGGAGAGTCATAAAGTTAAGGAAAAAAACTCAATGCAAAATAAATGTGATACGAAAGTGCTTCCCATGCAAAATTAATATTTGAGTCACTTGCAGTTATGTTAATTAGCATAGTTTTGGTCCAACCAAAACTTTTGTGAATTTAGACAATTCCTAAACCCTTCCTGTTCTTAAGTTGTTTTTCTTTAGTTGATGGTTATGACAACAACTGAAACTGTGTGTGTCTAGGTAGTCCTCTAGGAAGGTGCCAAGAAATACAGACATCAGTTTAATATATTTTATCAAATTCTATATTGTTTTAACAACCCTATGAAAATAATTTTAAAATAAAATCTGTTTCAGCTGAATGAAAAGCTGACTAGAGACATTTCAATTCACAGATGGGCAGGGGGTGACCTGGATGGCTGTGTCATTTACAATACACACACGTAAAAAAGGCATGTGGCCAGTTCTTTCCATCTGGACACTGCAGCAAAGTTTATATGGGGACACACATGACTGTTGGAGGTTGTGCAGCACTGTGGAGTTAGAGGAGCTCAATGCTGCCATTCTAGGATTTATCAAAGCTTCTTCACCCAGTTCATTTCAGGTGGGCAGGTCGGCATCTTCTTCCCTAGGCAGTGATGGGGGAAGAGTGTCTTGTTTCTAGACGTCATGATGTCTTGTTTTGTGGCATTATTAATTGTTGCCTTACCTATTCATCACCGGAACTGCTTTTTTTTCCTCCCTGCCTGCCTGCCTCCCTCCATCCCTCCCTTCCTTCTGGTAAACTTTTGATCCTCCTGCCTCAGCCTCCCAGAGTGCTGGGATGATGGGGTATGCTGCCACACCTGGCTAGAACTCCTTTTTCCTAATAAGATGCTGAGATCAACTCTGTGTCCATTTGAAAATACCTCCAAGCTACCTTGTCACTCCACGTAATTCAGTTATATGAAGTGAAAATCTACAGATTGGAGGTTTTAGAAGTTCTTGATACTAGTGATAAAGGAGATCTTTAAAGATCAGCAAGTTCTTCTTTTTGCACTATCTTTACCTATTTCTTCTAGTCAGGAGTTGACACAGCCATCCTGTAACCTTGAGGGCAATGACTTTAAGCAAAGGTTGGAGGCTCGAAGTCTATAGGGAATCTGGGTCCTTTTTCAGACTAAGGTAGCTACCTCAGCCCTAAAATAATTTTTATATTTCTGTTGTAACACAAGTTACTCCTGTTAGGTCAGTTACTTGCAGCTGAATGCAATCTTAATATCTATTTCTTTTAAAGATACAAATAAGCCAGTTAACTTTCTCTTTTAGATCAGTTACAATTCTATCAAGCTCTGAGTTGCTGTGGTACAGTCAAAGAATTACTTTAGGTAACTTTGATGGAGCTAAGATGTTTCCTAAGATGCTTTCCTTTACATGCCTTCAAAATATTCCTAAGATATGCCGTGTCTGTACAATAGCAAAGATGGTGCATTTTGTTAACTTTTCTAGTTGGACTTTGCAACCTGCACATGACCTCTAATTTCTGGAGTTCACATATATTGACAATTTATGCTTGTTAGTTTCCTTCCCTGAACTTTATTTCTGGACATTCCCAGCTCTCTAAAATGCAGTGTCACCGTATGTAAATCCTGTTGACATTTAAATAGGAGATGTGTGACATGGTCATAAATGTGAGCTATGCCCCGGCCTTAACCTTGTTTGTTATGGCTGGCTCAGCCTCCAGGACCAAATCCAAGCTTGTCATTTCTTTCACTTATTACGTGTTGACAGAGGAAACAGACTTTCTGACTTACCTTTTGGAACATGCAGTCTTTTAGTTTAGGCCACCTGGGTTGTGAATGTTGTGACATCCTATGATCATAGCTCCAGAGCTTTTCACATTTCCTTTTCTTGCATAAACACTTCCTGTGTTCTCATCCTGCAAAACAGTGTTGCATGTCTAGAGTTTGTGATGGGAGAATATAAGAAAAATACTAGGTTCTCACCTCTTAGAAAAAGTGGGTTCATATTCCCATTGCAAACACTGATATTATCTGAGAAAAGGCAACTCAAGGATTCTAAGTACTTCCAACAACAATAGCAAACCCTAAAAGAACACTTTATATGTGACCTAAATGCCTTACATGTATTAGTTCATGTAATTCTTATGAAAACCTTATGAAATCTTGCTTTTCTTTTTTATGGATGCAGACACTGAGTCACAGGAATGGAACTTTTAGTCCATCTTGCTCCAGAATCCATACTTCTGTGCATTTATTTTTTTAGAAATGATTATTAAATGTAAAATAATAGACATCATTTCAAGAAAGAGAAAAGGAAGAAATATAAAAGCTACTTTGTTGTGTAAAGTACTTTGAAATTAAATGAGAAAGCTGACACCCACATGAAGCAAGACTGAAATTTCATTAAGTCTTTTGTTCTTTGACTAGACATTGTCTTCCAGATAAAGCACAACCAGATTCCTGATCTGTATTGATCTGAAACAGTTAACATGCCTTCAAAGTATGATAACAAATAAAAATACAAACTAGTGACTTCTGTAATGTTCAAATTTATTTTTAACATTTTTAAGAATATCATTTTTATTAAAATCTTAAAGTAAATGGGAAATTTATTTTTGCCTCACTAATAGAATTCAAGTAGAACCTGGATATGAGAGAATTAGAAATTCAAGTTGAAGAGACATTTTAAAAGGTTTTAATTGAAGTTCATCTTTTGCAGTATATTCTTTTCTTTAGAAAATTCTCTCCTGGGTCTCAGCCTAAACTGAGTGGTGTGGCGTTAAAAGTCCTTGCTGGTACCTCCGAGCTTCTGCAATATCTGACCCGTCTGCTATTCAAAGTCCTGGTCACGGAGTGTTATCAAAACAAGTGGAATAAATCCGCTGTGTACTTGACTTTGTAGTGTTGCTTTTCATACATGAATCACATTTTAAAAAACCACTTTCTGTTGAACTCTTTTGAATGAGGAAAAAAGAGCAAACTGCTCAGCATTGTCTCTGGCCCTGGCTTCTTTTTGGAGAGCTGAGCCCCAGACTTCCTGGCAACCAGGCGAGGAGAGAACCTGAGAGAGACCGCAAGGCCCAGCGTCCAGGGACCAGAGGCAGAGACTGCTGTTAGTGTACACATTTCCTGATTTGTCACCGCTGTGTTTCACCACAAAGCTTGACATCAGATCTGAAAGGAGACTTACTGATTCCTGGTAGAAGGTCAGAGAGAGAGTATAGGTGAGATTCTGGCTGGGAGAGATCTCTTTGGAGCCTATGGGGACTCTCAGAGGGCTGAAGCCAGGCTCGTGTTTTCACTAGGAGAGAAAAATTTGCCTCTGTGGACTTCCACAATGCCTCAAAGAAAGTTCTTTATAAAACGTGCCACCAAAAGGTACAGAGAAGTTCCACAGGTGTAGAGAGATAAAAATCAAAGGATATAAAATTTCAGCTAGATCGGAGGCCTCAGTTCCAGAGATCTACTCTATAATAGTGACTGTCATTAGCTATGCATCATGTACTTGTTATAAAATTAAACAATCTGAAGGGTTGGGGTGTAGCACTGATCTAGCATGTGCAAGATCTTGGCCTTTCCTGAGCGGGGGAAAAAACTCAAATAAAAAAGCCATCTATTACTTTGATTAATTTAAAATAAATAAGTATTTTTAGTAAATAAAAGAATATTATGAAGCAAACATTTACAGTCATTGTTATTGACATATCAAGCATTTATTTTGCCAGTATGGTAGTAGCCTGTGAAGTTTTATTTTCACTTCCCTTGGAAAATTGACCTAACTTAAAAATTTATGATTTTTATTAGCTCCCAAGGGTTTTACATTTTGGAGAGTGGGAAGTCAGCCAGGATCCTATGGTTGCCAGTGACAGAAATCAACTCTAGCTAACTTGAGCTAAAGGAAGTAA
This sequence comes from Hydrochoerus hydrochaeris, assembly GCA_004027455.1. NCBI lineage: Eukaryota > Metazoa > Chordata > Mammalia > Rodentia > Hydrochaeridae > Hydrochoerus > Hydrochoerus hydrochaeris. The sequence continues at coordinate 24,612 of PVLA01004858.1, forward strand.
CAGAGGTTGATTAGGTTTGATAGGGAAATCCAAACATTACACTTTTAAATGGTGTTAGTGTCTCCAGGAGCAGGAAGTGGTTGACTATTGAAGAAATCTTGAAGGCAGAAACCAGAGGGCAAACACTTTACCCACAGGTGAAGTGAATCCAGTCTGTCCTTCCCCTGTGCCTTTCAAGTTCCTGGGAGCTCAAGTCCTACTCGGAAGTTGGCAGAATAATCTTTTTGTCATCCATCTAGCCTAAAAGTGATGAATCTGCTTTTTTAATTTTGTGGAAGTATCTCCTTGTCTTCTGAAAGTTGCACAGTATGGTACAGATTCCCTGTTTCTGTGCAAGGATTTTGGGGTTCTGCCTGCCCCGCTTCACCTCAGAGGACCATGGCTCTTACACTTGATAGCCTGCGAGGGGATAGCAGAGGTAAACAAGCGCTCACCTCTGCCTTCACATAGTGTGATAAAAACCCATCCCTGCACGCACTACAAAAAGGCAGAAATGTGTCTCTCAGTCACCTTAGCGGGACCAAATCAGAGCTGTCACAGTGGATCAGGTCCTCCTCCACACACTTCCAGTGCCTGGTTTCTGAGATTTCACGCTCTCCAGCTTTCTTCCTCCACCCCTGATGGCTGCTCCTCAGCCTCTCTTGCTGTTTCTTCTTTGTCTTCCTCACGGTGGTGTTGGGACACCCAGGACTCTGTCTTTCCTCCTTTTCTCTGTTTCACGGATCGTTTTTCTCTAAGGAGGTCTCCATCCTTGAGTTCTGTCTTCCTGCTGTGACTGCCGAATGGCTCCTGGACTGTTCTGTGCCGGCCCTACCTCACTGCCTCCCCGTGCTTCCTCTGGGCTTCTGTCTGGGTTTCTGTCTCCTTTCTTCCTGACATCCTGCCACTGGTGCTTTCTGGAGTTTCCCCAACTCTGTCAATGCCAGCTCTGTGCCCCTGGTTCATCCTCCAAGTCTTTTGCTCTGGTCCTTCACTGAGTTGCTGCCATGTCCCTGCTGCAAACCCTGACGGCTGTTCTGCCTGAGCAGTGCTGGACTTCCTCTGTTTCTCCTTGTCTTACCAAGTCTATCATTTTGGCCAACAGAATTGCCACAATTTCAGTAATAAATTACTTGGCAGCTTTATCTATGCCCTTTGTGGCTCCCTCTCTCTCTCTCGGATGGCGTGGCCTGTAAAGCCCTGCAGTTCCTGCCTGTGTGCCTTGCCTTAGCCACTTGCTTTTCTCCTGGTTGAAGAATGTCACGTTTTCTGACCACAGCACCTGGAGCTGTGATCTCTCTGCCCTCAGTACCTGTGTCTCCCTCGGGGGCTTTGTTTCACCTCATTGCTGTTTGTGTCACATGTGTATTTTGCACTACACCTTGTTAATCTGTGTACCATCAGTATGACACCTTCAACCTGCACGGAGGCAGGGTTGCTCATTTTGGTTTCTCTGCTGCTGTATTGCTGATGCCTGGAGCAGTGCCTGGCACATAGCAGACACAGGTTTGTATGTAACGAATCAGTGAACCAAAAAAGAAAACGAACAAACAAACAATAGCACTTGGGATCCCTGTCTAGTATCACTTAGAGTCAAATTTTCTGAAAGTAATAATTTTAAAATAATTAATCGAGAAGAACATTTGTAAAGATGGATTCACAAGTATAATTTCTAAATTTTGGCCTTTTGAATTCATGATTACAGTGTTACAAAAGAATCTGAGATCATATTTCTCCTTTTCCACCCTCCAAACCTACAGAATTCTTGTAGCTTCTGTGAGTCTTTGCAAAGCTATTTATAGTGCTTTGTTGGATGGGCTTTACTTTAACTACATGTTAGCTCATCCAAAAAAAGTTCTCATAGCAATTGGTAACTATGATTATTAATAGAAACTATAATAGATTTAAAATTCTTATTCCCAGAAACTTCTCTGTGCTGTACCATAAATAAATTAGAAGCAATCTTGATGAACGGGTAGCTAGTTTCTATCGAAATTTTCATCTGAATGGGATTAATGAGAAGGATAGAAACCAAAATAGCTTGGCTCCGTACTCAACGGATATATAATAACCTTCTAGAAAACACGCCAAAGTGGGGGCTAAAAAAAGAACGCATCTTCTCAGGGAACTATCTGAGCAGCACTGAGTGAGGTGGCGGGAACAGGGCTGAGGATTCGGGATCTCCAGGACATTTCCCGTGCTGATGTGCTGGAGGTCAAAAGGAACAGAGGCACCGTACTCGAGGAAATCACTGCCAATGTTTCAGGGGTTATTAGTGGAAATCAGTCAGTCTGTAGACAGGAAAACATATCCTGTCTAAACATAAACACATTTGGGTTCTTCTGTTCATAACGCATTTGGGTTCTTCCTGAGCCTTGGAAATCCGAGGAGACAGAGTTCTCAGGGATTTGTGATGGTGGGTGGCTCATGAGCTCTGGAGACAGCCTGGCTGAGAGTCTGTCTCCCAGCTTTGCACTTTCCCTGTGACCGCGGGCAAGGGACCTCACCGTCTGCACCTCACTTTTCTCTTTGCAAAGTAAGTTGGCAGCACCTGGCACCTGGTGGTGTTTTGAACCTTCAATAAGACATTGTCCATGAGTATTACTATTATAGCAGATTTTGGTATTTTTTCTTGTGAGTAAATCGATCTATATTATAAATCATAAGATTTATATCTTTTTTCTCTTCATGTTGCATACTCATGAGATGGATTTTTTTGAAAACATAATTTTAATGGCTGCATGTGGTATTGCAAGGTTATTTATAGTGGTTTGTTGGATGGCCTTTACTTTAACTACATGTTAGCTTATCCAAAAAAAGTTCTCATAGCAATTAGTAACTACGATTATTAATAGAAACTATAATAGATTTAAAGTTCTTATAAATTCATACATGCCTGAAACTTTAGGTGATTTCAGTTCATAAACATTATGATGAATAGCTTTGTACATCTTTCAAATATGATAATATTCTTTCTCCCAGAGTCTATTTTTGTCATTAAAAACACTTTCTTTTTAAGATAGGGTCGTGCTATATTGCCAGGCTGGTCTGAAACTCTTGGATTCAAACATTCTGGAGTACTAGTATTAAGGTGTTTCTGGCCTGTTGTGAATTTGTATATGCAGGTTATGTTAATATGTTTAGGAAAGCAGAGATGTCTTTATTTCTTTCTCTTTTATCACTTTTGTGCTTGGAGAGCCTTTTCCTAGTCAGAGCTAGGCACATAGATAGATATTTTCCCTATCTTGTTATATTCTAAACCATCGGTTGTGACTCACGGGCCGATCTCATTTCCGCTTGTTTTCTTGTAGAACAATGGTTCCCCTAGAACAGGGGTGGCAAACCCATGGCACATGTGTCACAGCTGGCTGTTTGCGATCACTGAAAGCTCTACAAGGTTTGCCGTCTCTGCCCTAGAACCATGCAAGCTCTCTTTCTTGTTACAGCAACTTCTGCCACTGCCCTCTTTGTTTTGGCCACTATTGAAATCCTCCGGGCACAGCAGGTGTTGCATTATTGAGACTCACTGCAGTGGTTGGCAGCAGATGCTGGGTGTCTTTGCTTAAGCTTTCAGGAGAACTTTGCCTCTTTCAGCAGGTTCTCCGTCCTGCGCAGAATTCTTTTTGGGATTCTCACATTCTCAATTGTGAACCCTAGCTACTGGCACTGTGTGTGGGTTCTGGTGGATGGTACCTTGCTTGGTGCCCATCACTAAAGGTTTCTGTCTGATCTTGTAGCATATGTCTATGGTTGTATGCCCACTTACATTAGGAGAGTGTGGAGCACCCCGCTCAGCACCTCTCTCTCTGTCTCTGTCTCTGTCTCTCTCAGCTCTGGGGTTTACAGAGCTACATCTCCAACTCATTATTATTTTTTATTCTGAGACAAGGTCTTGCTCATTTGCTAAATCGTGCAGGCTGGGCTCAAGCTTGTGACGCTCGTTTCAGCCTCCCAGAGTGGTGGGATTTCAGGTATGTACCACCAAGCCTCCTACCATCTATCTTTCTCTCAAAGAAAATATTAGTGAGCCAGAAAGGAACCACATATGAAGTGAACCATGCAGGCTTCTACCAGTTTCTAACTTAGCTCTCAAGCTACTCTTACTAGTTTCAGTTTTCATCTCATCCTTCTGTGTAAGGGTCTCTCTGACAGTGATGCTGTATTGCATATGCATTCTCTCTTCCTAAATCTCTTGATGTTGAACTCCACGCATCCTCGGTGAATGACTGACTACCTCTCTATTCCAAGGAGAAGCCAGGCGATCAATGCCAGTAATTGTGACCCCAGACCTGCCCCTTCCTCACCTGCCTTCCAGCCTTCTTGGTGCTTCCAGTGGAACAGCTCTGCATCTCCTTCCTGAGCAAGTCTAAGAAATGGCAGCGGGCAGATAGCATGTGCTGTGAGATCTTTAGTCTGGTCCAAGGTAAGGGGAGACATTAAGTTATGACTCTAATGTCTTTCCCAAGCTACCTGGTTAGCTACACGTGTACTGTAGACACAAGGGACCAGTGATGCCTACCACCATCACCTTGTCCCCCTCTGCTGAGTTTCTTGAGTATCTTTCCATGTTGATGGATGTGGCACTACGTCTTTAGTGTTAGTGTGTGAGTGCACACAAATACACTCAATTCCTTCTCATATTCAAGTTTGGGATGATATTAACAATGTTACGAGAGATTTTTAAAAAATCGTGGCCATTAGCCTTCGATTAGTTACCCCAATACTTTACAGTATGAGTTCTAAGAACCCAAATATCTAATTTAAAAATTATTAATAGTATTAAGGCTATTTATATATGTATGAGATTTTCTTCCAAAAAGATTGTATCAGTTTACATTTTGTCTAGCAGCCTTTCCACATAAATTTACTGAGTGCTGGACTTGTAATTTTTTAAATCTATAGGTTTTTAACAGTGGTATTTTATAATTGTGCTATTTTTACCACCCCAATTATTAGACAGGTTGAATACTTTCCATGTGCCTCATTGCTAATTGTGTATATATGAATGATCTGTTAAATCCTTTAATTTTCAACTTTAAAGTTCCTTTTTAATATTGATTTGAAGAATTCTTTATTCATAGCAGCAATCCTTGTAACATATACTATAAGTAGTTACCCCATTTTCCCTCTATCTTTTGATTTCTGTGTAGTCGCAACCATCACTTATTTTCTGTTTGCAGAATGGGTAGTGTTTAGTGGTGTGACCTTGGGACCCAGAGTGCCTGGATTCCAAAATTGACTCAGCTACCTTTCCTTAGTAGCCAATGCACATTATTTGTGGTCGATATAGGGTATAAAATCTCTGTGAACACTGAATTAGTGAATTTTGACCTATGTCCCTAGAGGAAATACAGAGTAAGGGTCTTGCCATTCCCGGGTGACATTTTCATTGACTGATCAATACATGATCTTGTTTAATGTGTCCTTTTGTTTGAAGACTCTTACTAAATCTATAATGTTGATTGATTAGCATTGAATTTATAGCCAACAGCCCAAGGCAAAAGGCAGGGCTGATTCCAGCAGGTTGGGTTTGATGATAGGACCTTTCACACAAGAGTGAGTTGTCTCCTTCAGTCCGTGGCCCTAGGGAGCTGCTGAAATTTTATCAGCCAGGACTTGTGCTTTGAAATGTGTTTTTTTTTTCCTCCTGCAGAGTCACCTGGGGTGAAATGAGGAGAAGTCCAGCTGTATCTGCGTAGCTTTGGGGTCTTTGCCCTGCAGTGTGCAGACAACTACCTCAATCAGCTGGAAATCAGTGAAGCAGAAGATGCTGGAACTGCCCAGCTCCACACATCCATTGGTTGAAAGGCTGTGTAAAATGGTCTGGTGGGGTAGAAACCTACGGAAGGAAGACCATATATATGCCAGATTACTACCACTAGGAGAGAGGGGAGGCAAGCTGCCAGCGTCGGGTGTAGACGCTGTAGTTCTTCCTGCCTCCACCACCACTAACCTTATTTCCTTCTGTGTACAATAACAGCACCCAACCCTCAGAGAAAGCGAAGGGCCCAGCCTGTCATCTGACACGTAGCAAATGCTCAGTAAGTGTTGCTGTTACCAAAGCACTAGCAGTGAGGATGGCCATGAAACATTCCAGCGGAGTTACCCGCAAGGGTACGCAGTCTTCGGCTGGCAGTGCAGGGGCAGAAGACAGCAGGTAGAATCCTCAGAGACCCCAGCACTCGTGGTTGAAGAAATGGTGGGAACAGGGTCAGTTTGGAGGAAGAAGAATTTTGGAAAGATGAGCAGGTCCCTTGTAAAGCTGAGGGTGCAGTTTGGTGTGTTATTTTCCTCAGGAGAAGGACGAGTGAGCTAGGGACAACTCATGTTATGGCATGGACAGATTGGTTTGTTCATGTATTTGGAAAATGAAGGAGATTCGATAGCCTGGCTTCTGGGACCTTCACAGTTTCCAGGACTAATTTCAGGTACAGCCATCTCTAATCTGAACCGTTCAGTGGTATACACTGAACTGGAATCACAATGCAAATTTTCATATTGTAACCTTCATTATTGCAGTCTGTGTGCAGAAATTAAATGAGTTAACTTTTCTTAATAAGTCCTAAGTCTAAGAATTTGATGTGTTAGAAGAGTCCAAGCATCATGGATAGGAAAAAACCAAGGAATACTGGTTTAAAGAAGTTTTTAATAAATAGTTATTTAAGAAGTTTGGAATTTTAGTTTTTAGGATATAAAATAAAACCTTTTCCAAATAGTAAATACTGTTGACATATGTACTTTAGATTTGTAGATTTATGAAATAAAGAACTTTGCTAATTCTGGCAAAAAAGAGAAAAGATTGAGGAATTGGATTGACTCAGGCAGGTAATTAGGAATATAGTAAATAAATCTACTATTGCCATTAATTTTCTGTACCTAAGAGGATTATTTAGAGGAGAGTGTTAGCTTCTAAGACAAGAAAGGACAAAGAACCAACATACATGATGAGGTCCTTAAAATATACAAATATGAAAGTTTCATTATATTGTTTCCATTCAAAGACATGATTTTTATGAGTATAATGCTATAATATTCAGTTTTATTTATTTAAATTGTCATTTAAAAGGCCACACCATAATGTGTTTTCTACCAAGTGTGCTGATGAAATTGCTCAGGGCAACATTTTCTTCTTGTAGACAAAGGCACATCATTGATTTTGAGTCCTATGTCCTTTTCAAGCAAGTATTATGATATAATCATTTATTCTTATTCAATGCATGTTAAGCCAGTCTATGAATATATTTATAAACACCATTTTAAAACCTTATTTTAATTTAGAAATAGATGTCACATAACCTTTCTATACATAATAATAATAATTTATTTTTGTATGGTGTTTTTCAGTTTTCAATATTGTCTTCCATGAATTAATTCACTCCCCACTGTAAACCTGTGAGGTTGTAGTGTCACATTTTAGAGATCACAAAACCGAAGTTCAGCCAAGAGTGGCTGACTTGGCCCGAGTTGGTTTACCTGTAACCAGGAGAGCTGGCCTGGACATCCAGGTCTTGGGTCCGGTTCTGACTGTACCTGCATGGCCACGGGTAGACTGTGTGGCCTCTCAGCAGTCCTGTTCAATACCACCCCTCACAGAGGATGAGGTGGATGGAATGGCCATCCTGGTGGGTGGAAATGTTGCTTGCAGTAATACCAAGTGGTAGCGGCTGGTGGTAGCTGGGATCTTTTTCCTACAAGTTCTGTTTTAGAAGAAGGACCCAAGTTGGCCCTCGACTTGGTGGTCTTTCACACTATCTACTCATTATTAGACCAATATTTAAGTAACTAATCATTTATATTGACATTGATAACAGAAGGAAAAATTTATTTCAATCTCCTTTGCATCTCTTTGAGCAGCATAATAAATAAAACTGTCACAATATCTGGAATCAAGGGATTCACGCCTGGATCTTTCTTAGCTGTAACAGTCAAAGTTCTACATGCACAACTTGCATATTAATGTGACCTTGTATGACAAATCGGCTCACCTGTCTGCACTCTGCTTTTCCTAATCTGAAAAGGACCATAGTAATATACACTCCCAAGGCACATTTTTCCCCTCCTTTGATTTATTATGAAATACCACAAACAGAGAAAGGAAAGTGACTTAGTACCTGTACATTGCTACTCAGATGTAACAAACATGGATGTTTGCACTGTTTTCTCAGATTTTTAGCAGAACTAAGAAAGGAGCACAGGTAAAAGTGCCTCTGGCCCTCAACACAGTCCAGTCAGCCCAGGGATGGCCGGGAGCCCAAAGTCAGCTTTCATCCCCTAAGGTTTCTTTCTGACTGTCTTTCTTTTAATGATAAAAGAATCCATCAAGATCCCTACCTAAAACCTAAAGCGAACTGTGTTAAGCCTTCGTTTATCTGTTTGTGCATGAGGGATTGAAATCTTTCACTTACCTCAGAGAGTGACATGAGATCATATATGGGAAAATGCCTTGTAACATGTAAAGTGATACAGAAATATAGGGTGATGTTGTTGTTATCTCTAGGTGTAAGGTTTATCTTGTGACTGCAGCAATTTGTGTAGGAAGGCTGGGTTCAAAAGAGAAAAGGAAAGGACAGAGAAGAGATGGGGGAAGAGAGAGAAAGACAGAGAGCGAGACAGAGACAGAGAATATGCATGAGGGGGTAACGATCCTGCCCGTACCTTGTCCTCCTGTCCCCATTCCTGGCTGACTTCCCCTCTGCTCGCTCTCGAGTCCACCAGCAAAGCTGGAGTCTTCTCCACTCTGGCCCCACTGTCTTTCCTGCCTAGGGTACCGCACTCACAGATAATATGGTTGAAAAAATACCTTTCCAATGAGATTATGAGTTCAAAAATGTATTCAGTGATGTTCAGACACATGATTTCTTGTTGTACTCCGGTTTGGTAACCACGGACTCATGGATTCATTGTCCATTATACATGTTAGTAGCCCACACACTCGTGCACACATGCGTATGAGCACACATGCACACACACTCACGCGCACACACAGTGACCTTTGAGTGGAGAGACACCGGGTCTGAAGTGGCTCGCAGCTCTCTTCTCCTGGGTGGCTGGCAGGAGCCGCCCCACCTGTCTGGTGCAGAGCTGTGGGGAGAGGCACGTGGGTCCACTCATCTTTGGGGGTGTTGGAAAGGCGGTCAGGAAGTCAGCAGGACAGGGGAGGGGAGACTGCAGGGAGAGGTGCGGATGCCGTTTTAACAAGAGGCAGGAAGGAGAGGAATGCCGGAGGGCAGGAAGGGCAGTGAGCAGGTTGTGAGGCGTGGCAAGTGGTCGTGGTGGCAGGGGAGCAGGGACATGGAAGAGTGGTCAGAGTGGGGACAGGGGTGAGATGGGGACATGTTGGGGCAGGGGGATGTCTTTAAACGTGCCTGCAGACTCTGCGTCTGGTCAGCAGTGTTGAGCATTGCCGACCGTAGCTTTTGCATAGCTGACAGTATCAAGTGAAAACTGAATACAAAAAGAGAAGAAACAGCGTTTTAAAGAGAAGAGCAAGGACTCTGCAGACACTTGCCACCCTCCCACCTCTGCAAGGCTTAGAACAAAAGCTTATGATTGTGTGGTGTGAGGAGAGGCAGGAAGTGCCTGTCCCCCAGTGTCTGGGACTCGGAACCCCAATACTACTGTTAGTAAAAAGCACCTCATCTTTACTGCGTGTTTCCTCCCTCCACATACTCTGCTAAGTACTTTCATGTGTTGTGTCATTTAATTCCATGGCTCTTTGAGATGGCACAAAGCAAAGCAAAGCATAATCCCTGATGCTCCCTGAAGGGACAGAAAGGGGCATGAAGAGCCTTAGGTGACCTGCGCATGTCTCGGAGTGGAGCAGAATGCCAGGCCAAGGGCAGCGCAGGAACAAATGGACAAGAATGGTTTCTAGAGCCTGGATTTGCAGCCCCCCATTACCGCTGGTGTGTTTGTGTTTTCAGAAAAACACAGAATAAAGCAAGGGAGCTCCCCAGCAGCACACGTTTTGTCCTGGGCCTTCTAACGCCAGACCAGGGCGCGTGACTTGGGAAGCAAACCGCTCATTCCTTTTTGGTATTGTCTTGCCAGTGTTATTGTTTATTAGTTGTTGTAAAAATATAAATATTGAAATGGAGGAGAAAAGCCTAAATCCATCCTATGTTGATATCTGAGCGTCAGTTTAGTTGTTCCATAAATAAAGTCAAAACACCTCAAGATATTTCTCAGCTGGTTATCACCAAGTGTAACTTTTAAAGATTGGCGTTGGATTTCTTAAAATTGAAAGTGTGCAAAAACTATACAGTTTGGGGGGGGGATGGGTTGATTTCTCATTAGGCTCCCAAACAGTTGTATCTTTTAACATCTATTTTCTCTCGCAGTTGTCATTACTTACCTTAGTTAGCCAAGAACACAAGCACCTGCGTGCCTTCTAGTTCTTTATTTCTTGCACAAGCAACATTTTAAATCTCTTCATTAGCACTCTGCTGACCAAACATATGGTCTACGGTGGTTTTTAAAGACATTCATTGAACCTAACAATTTACACATCCCCTGTGCACACAGCTCCTCCGAAGCACCAGCTATCAGTAAGAGCTTGTCTGGGCTTGTTAGTGATCTCTGAAGAGTAAAATCAGCTCAAAGCAGTGTTCTTTATTAGTCAAATTGGCTTTACCGTTTTGCAGTACTTTTTTCTATTTCAGAAGAAAGATTTGGAGTCCTGATCAGAATGCGCTTTGTTTATCTACAGCAAATGCACACAGGTCCATACACGGGGGCGCACATGCGCAGCGCGTGTCCACGCATGGGGACGCATGGGGATGCATGGGGATGCACATGCACACCGCGTGTCCATGCATGGGGACACACATGCACAGCTCATGTCCACGCACGAGGACGCACATGCACAGTGCGTGTCCACACACAGGAATACTCATGCACAAGTAAACACATAATGCTATGTGGTTTCCTGTAGTTTTTTCTTAGCTCGTGCTGTAATCCAGGTTTGGAAAACAGCCTTATTCAGAGAAAATTCTATCAATTCATTGATTTATCCGCTTGTGCCTGAAATGTGCTTTATTACCAAGATGCAATAAAAACATAATAAATACGTTTCTAGTATAGTAGATGAGAAGATTATAGGCAAGGACGTAAAAGCAGGAGGGGCCCCTCAGCCCCAGCCAGAGCGAGGTTGCAATCAGGACTGGAAGGAGGAAGAGCTCTCTCTCCCAGCAGGAGCCAGCCTGTGAATCTGAGTCTCAGAGGACTAAAGAGGGACGGCAGAGCAGGGCAGAGGACCCGGGAGGAACAGAGCCAGCTACAGACTCCCCCAGCTCTGTCCAGGAATCTTTGTGAAAGGGAACTTGGGACGGGTTCTGAGCCCAGCAGCTGGGGGATGTCCTAGCTGCAGGCTTGTGCAGGAGCTGGTAGAAGGGCGGACAGAGGCATGGACGCTGTGGGTCCAGTGAGGGGGCTCTTACGGTAACGTAAGAGTGGGGCAGAGTGCTGGCCGAGTTGGATGTGCTGATCAGGAGGTGGCTGTGGGAGCAGCAGACTGGCTTCCTGCAGTCTGGTGTGAGCGCCTTGTGGGACTGATTGGCTTTTAGTACGCTAATGAAACTGCAGGGGGAGGTTTGCAGGGAGTCAGGAGCTCAGTTTGGGATGTGTTAAGTGTGAGGATTTCTGCTGGACAGCTGGGTACCCATTTGGGGGATTTTAGGGAGTTGTCTGGGCTAGGCATGAAAAGGAAGTATGTCACCTGTGTGTAAATGGAACCCGAAGGAGCAGTGTGATAGATGAAGGAAGAAGTCCATGGGAATTGATTAATCAGGGGTACTGGGAAGGAAACAGTATGCAGCATGAAAAATATTACTGGACTTGGGTTTGGGGGTTGGTGTAACTTTGAGTAGATCTCTATTTTCAGACCTAATTTTCTTTGTCTATGCAGTGGGAACATGAGTTGCTCAGGCTTCCCTTTCTTGGAATAGGTGTTGTCTTGGGCTCTGGATATTTCTAAAATATGAAGTCTAACATTTCTTACATTAAACAAAAAATTGACAGTGGAGAAGCCCATAAATTTTTTGCTTAGTTCACAGATTATTTCTGAGGACCTCTGCAAGATACATCATTTGTGCCTGGCGAATGACAGGCACTACTTTTGACCCTTGTCTTTGCTTTTTCCCAACAGGACCTCTGACCAAAATTATGAAGCTGTGTCTAAAGCCCATAGATCTGTTTATCTTTGACATCCTGGAAGCCACGTGCCAGACCTGTCTGTGACAGAGTCTTGTCTGTCACAGAAGAACTCGTGCCCATCACCTGCCAGGATAGGGGAACATTAGGTGATCATCAGTCTCCAGCACCGCTGGGTGCCTTGCGTGCCTCTTGCTACTTTAGTTCATCATCTTGTGCCCACTGTAGAGGACTGACGCGTGAATTCCTCATTGTGGGTTATTTCGGCGGGCTTGGTGGAGAAGGAGTCATGCCGCTCTCCTGGGCCTGAGAGCTTGCCCCAGACACACTGTGTTTTTGCTATGCAAGTGAGGAGTCAGATTCGGGAGAGGTGAGGTTTGCTGAGCAGAATGTGAGTCTGTAGCTGGCGTGGTCCTCTCCTGTGCGCTGTTCCAAGTGATTCTGACACTCGGGGACAACTGGGCAGGGGGCTCTCATTTTTCCGGCTGTTCCTGAAGGCTTTTCACATCTCCTGTTAAGGCACCTATTTTACCTTCACACTGTAGATTTAATGGGTTTCCTCTCTGTCACGTAGACAAGGGAGAGTTACTCAGCTGAGATCCATGAGTGAAATCCAAAAAGCCCATCTGAAAATATTAGAGATACATGAAAATGAAAGGACTCAGGGCAGGGGGTGCTGCAGGGGTACAGAGGGCTGGGGCTTCCAGTGGGATGAGAGGCATCCCAGCAAGATCCTTTGTGCATTGTAAATGTGCGTGTGTGTTTCATACACAACACACATGCACACGTGCATGTGCACACACACGCACCCATGCATGTACGCAAGTAACTTCCTCTACCTGGCCATAACTCACAGAGGCAGTCAAATTATCTCTGCTTCTCTATAAAATTACCATGAAGCTTAAATTGGATATGCAACGGCATTTTATAAAGTGTTACACATATGTTAAATACTGTTATAATAGGACACATGGAGGTGGAGCTTTTATAAATGGGATGGAAACAGAGGTTGGGAGTCGGGGGCAGAGGAAGGAGACATAAGAAGAATTAGGGTGTGTTATATATGTGTACCAACTACCCATGATGAATGTAATCACTGTATGCTAATAAAAATGTACCAATAAAAATTGAAAAAATCCCTGCTATTATAGCCAGGAGTGGTGGCCCATGTCTCAATTCCAGGCTTCTGGGAGGCCAAGGCAGGAATATCACAAGTTTGAGCCCAGCCTGGACACTTTATGAGCAAACAAAAACAATAAAACCAACCAACCAACCAAACAATAAAAATCTCTGCTATTATAATTGAGTCAACTTCTTTCACAGTTAAAAACCAGGGAACTTATGCTAGTAGTTTCAATCCCTGAGGTAACTATTGCAACTCCAATCATTTTCGTTCAGCAAACTGTATGTAGAATAGAGTAATTTGTTTTTCTTCATAGGTTAATTCTCTTCTGGAGTGCTGAGACAAGTTGAAAAGTCTTTTTTCACTAGACAGATTTCAGTGTGGTAGTTCCTTGCTTTCCTTTTCTCTTTCCTTTTTCTTCCACCCAGGGAACTGAGTCCCAGAGGTATTTCCAGCAGGAATGGCACGGGAACCCCCACCCCCCACATCGCTGCAGACAAACCCTCTGTCCTTCCCCGCTCGCTCTCTCCTGCCTTTCTTTCCTGCTTGACACAGAATCCTTAGTCTCCTCTTACCTGTGTTTGTGCTTCCGAATGCAAATATGAAATATTAATCCCGTCTTTGATGTAGACATTCTCAAGACACCAGAAACATCCACTCCCACCTTGCTTTTTCCTTTTTCCTGTTCCTCTTTGTCACTTTAAAGCACCACTTGTGAAGTTGCCAGGACAGTTCCAACACTCCTGTGACTCCAGGCTTTATGATCTGTCCAGGAGAAGCATGCTTGCCATCCATAGCTTCATCCTTAGCCTGTCTCCCTCCTTTTCAAGTCTACGTGGAATTTTTAGCAATTCTAAACCTTCTTAAATCCTTGCTAATAACCTCTTTTGGGAGAAAGATGTAAACATGGATTTTTAGTCTTAACGCACTTTCATATCTTCTTGTTAACCAAACTTGCATCCAAAGATTATAGTATATCAGTATGATTCCCAATTAAAATGTTTCAAAGCTAGCCCAAAGGAGAAATGTGAGACTGTTTGTTTGTTATGCCCACAAGTCATGCTGTAAGGCAGTATTTTTGCATAATACTGATTATCACACACATCTTTTCCACATTTCTTAAACTATTTGACTTTATCTTGGCTTTTTTTCTTTATAAGAGATTACATTTAACTACATTTTCAGTTTTTTTTAATGGAAAACCTTTTCCCCCCTGATAGTATTGGAGATTAAACCCAAGGCTTTCATATGAAACTACATCCCCACCCACTTTTTAATTTTGAGGCAGGGTCATGCAAAATTGCTTTGTCACCCAGGCTGTATACTTTTGGCATTAATACCAGTTTTAGTGAGGCTATGCATCTTCCAGGAAAGCTATTCATTTCAGGTAGTGGCTTTTCTTGAAAGAAGAGAAATTCTCTTGACAAATGCCGACATGGTGCAAAGAGATGACGTTGAGACAGCATCTCTGAATGTGCCCGAGTGGCTGCCTGGGGTGTAGGAAGAAGGACAGAGCAGCAGGCAGAGGGCAAATTAACAAGAGAGACCCTGGTAGAAGTCCAGACCCATTAAACACTGGGTGAAATATGACAGACATCAAAAAAACTGAAGCATAGTTATGCTCGAAACAAATTAGAGTAAGAATCCCAAAGACATAGTAGAAAGAACAGAAGCCAGATTGGCCCACGGGCTAATTGGACCTAATAGATGCTGTGGACATGAGAGTTTTGAACTCTGAGCCCACGCTTCAAGCCCCTGTACTCTAAAGAAAGGTGAATCTGAGCTCTCAGTGTAAGGCTTGAAGCCATGCTGGAGTTTTGGTCTCCTTGCATGAGAACCAGAAAATCTCTGCGCTTCACATTTGCTCTGTGACATGGAAATATGTCAAGGAGAAATTCACTTGAGAAAAACAGAGCTAGAGTGCTTTACATGTTGGTGCCAGCCTGTGCACGTCACTCTCGGTCAAAAAGCCAGGCTAAGGAAGCAGAAACAGCAGTGCTACTTACATCTAACCAGAGAAGGTTCCAAAAGGTGAGGGTGCAGCAAAGAGGAAAGATACAACACGCAAAGGGGTAATAGCAGAGAAGTTTCTAGAACTGGAGGAAGTTCTGAGTCCTCAGATTGAAAATACACACTGTATAACCCTGAGCAAGATTCATTTAAATGGTACAGAATCACATGATTTAGGAAGGCATACCCATTCCTCCACTGCTGGAAGCATAGCCTTAAGTTCCATTAGGAGATTTGATTACTTATTTTTAATTTCCAGAGAAAGGAATTCAATAACTATTCATGGTGATATATTAAAATCTCCCATAGTAATGCCATAGGCCCGTATGAGATTTTGAACTGTGAAACACTTTGTAAATCATTGTGTCTACTTCTGTGTTATGTTGTATTAAATCAAAGTCTATAAAAGTTGATTGTACTATTCAGGACCTCATCTAGGCATAGATAAGATTGGAGCCCAGGCCTCCTGCGTATAGTCACTTGTTTAATTTTAATGTAAGGAATAGGCTATTCAAGATTTTAAGTAGTTGCTTCTAGTTGAGTCTGCTTTTGAGAAGTACTAATCCAGCCATGTCCTTTTTAATGAGCAAATGACCTGCCCTGAGCTAAAATCTGTTGTATAAAGTGTGAATCATGACTGTCTTTTCAGCTGAAAAAGAGTTTTTAAAAGATTAATCTTGTTTGAGGTCATGGATTTGATCCCCAGTATCAAAAAAAAAATATTGTTAACTTGGTTTTCTGAGATTCTTTAAATTACTGTTCTTAAAAGTCAACAGAAAAGATATATGGAAATAGCTACTTTTGTTCGTGTGTTTTTGAAATACTGAAATTGGCTTGTGCCTAGATCAGTACCCTCTCCTCATTTCTGCTTTAGTTTACCAGAACATAGAAAAGCAGATTCCTGCCAGTCTAAATGGAAGCACTTTGGTAACGTAATTACAAAATCTGTTTCGTTACATTAATTTTATCTCTAAGTGTTCATCTTATAGATTCTGCACTACTACTTCCTCCCGGGAGCGTTCACACCTTCTCACATTTCATATACGCTTTTCTTTCTGTCTGAACGTTGATGAGACCTTAATTCAGATGAGAATAAGCCAGAAAAGATGTATGAAGAAAAGTTGTGGAAGTCTTCTCCTAGTAAGAGGAAGTGGACACACACGCACACACGCGCGCACACACACACGCACACACACGCCCTTACCATTTTCTTCCCCAGTGTTTGGGCTGGTGCCTGTCACCATAGCATACTTGGCAACTGTACTTAACAACTAGGAGAGGCAGAAGCAGGATATGAATTCAATAAATCTGGTGCATTTTGATCATTTATTTTTAGCAAAATAAATTCACTAGAACTGCTACTTGATATTATATTCCTGTTTGGTATATTTAATATTCTGTGTAGAAGAGTGTATGCATTCGTGGGTGTATTTTCCCTTCTAGTACCTCAAAAATACCAGCACTGCCACGCGTGATTTGTCAGGAGCATACTCCGATGGCTTCAGTGAAGCTCCAGAGAAAACTGAATTTTGCCAGTGACCGAGTCACATTATTTCCACTGGTCCTGAGTCCTCTCTCTGCTCTTTGGCATGAGCATGAGCTATGCATGTGGTTCCAAAACCAAATAAAGGACAGCGCCTTGCTTGTGGATGTGAGTCCTAGATTGGGTGATGTGTTAGCTTTTTACAAATAAACTAAGAGTTTATTAAAAACAAGAGCCGAGGGTGCAGTCAGTGGTCACGTTCTTTGGAAGCCTTTTCTCACCTAAAGTTCTCCCCTGTGGTGCTGATCTTGGAGCTGACCTAGCCTTGAAATTAGCAGGAATCTCGGAGCTTGGATCCACACAAGATAAGAAAGAAAGGGAGGAACAAGGAGACAGCGGTGCCCTGTCCCCACAGAAGGCACATTGGTGACCATGACACTGCAGAGGACGGTGCTTCCACCTCGTGCAGGGCAGGGGGAGGCAGCTACTGAGGAGGCCGGAGCCCAGATCTAGGCTAAAGTACCAGTTTTCCAGTTAGCAAAACTGAAAAGCAAAAGGCCTTATGAGAATGCTTTTATGCTTCTGTGAGTAGCAGTGACATGTGTTATTATTCAACCTTCTTACGTGTAAACACTACGGGGATATACAAAGGAATCTCCTGGACATCTGAGTATCAACAGCTGCTATGTGTTTTTCGTTGTTGTTTTTGTTTGCATTTTAGCAGTGCTGGGAATCAAACCCAGGGCCTTGCCCGTGTGAGGTAAGTGCTCTACCACCGAGCTACACCCCAGCCCCTGTGTATTTTTTCTCTCAGTACCCCTCTCCATCTCCGCAGTGCTTTATAAGGGAAAGATTTTAGTTCTTCGTGTCTCCTTTCACTTCAAATGGATTTATGCCTTTGAAATCATTTCTAGTGACATATTTCAGACCTGGATTTTCCTATAGTGTCAAGTTTACATCAAGAGAAAGAGTTTAAATATAAAGCAAGGTTTATAGAAATGCATCAGGAGAAATATGAATTTTAGTTACAAACTGGAAATGAAAGCTCTTAGTTCATGATTAAATATGAAGATGTAATATTTAAAATGAATCTGTTTTTAAATTAACATTTCACAGTGTATCTGCATTATCAAGAATTGTATGGAGTTGTGATTAACATGCTGTTAGTTATCTGTTTCCTGACTTTGGGAGGCTGAAGGGTGATATGAAGAATCAGTCTTCAGGTTCTAGCAAATTTTTGTGCTTAATTTTTTCTTCCTTAAAGTTCATCAAATAATTAACAGGCAAAACTAAAATAGGATAACAACACAACCGTGGCTTTAAACAAGCATTCTGAAGCAATCAGTACTAACAGTCCTGCTTCTAAACTATATTCCTGAGGATTAACTTGACAGATGTCCCAAAGAAAAGATGTTTGCCTACCCAAATAATACCTGGTATCTGAATATATAAGTGTGAGTCTACTAGGCCATATTTCCACATAAGGCCACATTTCAGTGTATTGGGGATTAGGATTTAGACATATGCATTTTTTTGAGTGGGTGCATAATTTGCCAATCACAGTCATTATGGGTTTGTATAATGGTGCACAAGACTGCTTCCCTGTTGAGGTAAAAGGACGTGAATGTGTTGAAAGTTGAGTCACAGTTAATTTCATTTGCATTTCTGAATAATAGTATAGATGCAAGAACAAAGCATAATGGCTATTATTGCATTTTTACATGCCAACATCAGTTTTAAGGTGCCTGGGAGGACCTGGAATGGATATTATTTTACTTCCAGAGCTAGTATTTAGAAGATTTATTAGGCTAATATGAAAACATTAATACTTTGTTTACCTAAAATGCCCATAGAATGCCCCTTACATTTGTCTAGGGTAGTTGATGAAATACAGATTTTTAGTGAGCTTCTACGGATAAATTATCATGGATGAAAAGCAATCACATTGGATAGGCATTTACATACTCGTCATGTGTTTTGTTTTTATTATCACTTTGCATCTGAGATAAATGTGTTAGAATTTTATCAAGAGCTTAATGAATTATGATAGTGTTTTTCTCTAATGTGTAGAGATCACTGTGGATTCTGTAATCCGAATTCTAAACATTATGTGTCAACTCTGTTGCTATTCAGTGGTAGGAAACATAGTAAAATGTAACCTTTCAAGAGATGGGAGAAGCAGTAGCATTAAATATTAAACATTTAAATGAGGAAACACTGATTAATTCATAATATTCTGAGCAGCTCATGAATATTTAATAACCATATCTTGCTTTGACTGGATATTACTTAATTGAAGCTCTGGTCACTATAAAACTACTTAGTTATCAGTTTTAATTGCAGGCTCACTTTACAAAATGATTCATTTCACTTTAGGTAAGGATTATTTTGAATTTGTCACTATTTTTGGTTTACTCATATGCAAGAGTAAAGTGAAAATGTAATGGTATTTAATGGTCAAATAGCTGTGAAACATTTTGAATCATAATTATCATTAAAAAATAGGTTGTGTTTGCATAGTCTTAGTAAGGTGAACCCACTTTGGTGATAACTTCACTTTGATTTTAATTTTTTGGTGGTCTTTCATTCATTCAGTAGATATTTAGCGCCTATTATGTGCCCCTGGCCCTGGGGGAACAGGAAGAGGGAACAAAGTAGTCACAGTCACCTCTTGAAGGATTAGGAAGCTCTGTTGGAGCAGTTAGAGGCTGAACAAATAATTGCCCAAATAATTATTTAGTTATAGTATGGTAAGTGCTGAGTAGAAGCATGATATTTTGTGGGAATATTTAATATTTATAACATGCCTGGAGCAGAGAATTAAGAAAAACTTCCTTCAGAAAAAGCAGTTATGATGTGGTTTCTGGTTGGAGTAACCGTGGTCAGGAGAAGCGTGGTCGCATCCCGGGACCACACTGGAAAGCCATGAGTCCCCCACCCCCGTGTTTGGAAGGAGGTAAACTAGGTCAGGTTCCAACTCTGTCAAACAATATTGCAGATGAGAATGGGTGTTCTCTCTAAGTTAGGAGCAGTTATTGAAGTGTCTGAGAGCCTTAGAGAGGCAGTAAGATGATCTCAGTTTGTAATAATGGGTTGTCAGGATTCCTGATCCAGACTGATCCTAGGTAAAGCAGTAAAATAACAGGATTTCTCTCTCAGGAGTTGGGGAGAGGAAGGACTTTCTCACGGCAACTAATTTTTGACCTGTAGTATTTTCCTCTGATGTCTGGTAATCTTTTGAGAGCTCCTCTCCCACCCTGGGAGTCGCTGATGTTTGGTAGAGTGACGCAAGGATTCCTTCTGTTCGTGGCTCGCCTTTTCTTTCTGAACTCTTGGGGGCTGAACTCGTGCCTTAATTGTTCTTATGCGTGTACTTTGGAGGTGAAATGGAGATATTGCCAGGTGGAGCTACAAGGAGGTATTAAAAAATACCTGAGGACTGAAACTATCGACTTCTTGGGGAGCATCCACTGCAGATTCTCCCTCCGGTGGGTGTGGTGAGGAGTGAATTACGGGTGCGGATCAGGAGCTGGCCAGCCCTATCGTTTCAAAGTGAAACAAGGTCAGGGCCACTTCCAGCACCCAAAGTGTAGCTGATGTTGGGGTCTTTGGTCGTTTATTTTCACATCAGTGTCTGCAAACCGTGAGGGTGAGTAGCTGAGTTCTCCCGCGATGGCTCACCTTCCACACCTCAAGCGAACACGGCCCAGGACCTGGGAACCTGCTGATCTGTGCCTGCCAGTTTTTGTCAGTCAGGGATTAATCTTTAGGAAAGAGGATCAGTGTAGCGCATCTGGCTCCCTACGTCATCATCTGCAAGATAGGCACTAATATTCCCTTCTTCTCTTTCTCAGCCCTGATTAATGTCACCAAAAGTGAGAAGCCAGGGTGTTTCTTGAAGATTATGATATAATCCAATGAAGTGTTTCATGTAAAAATCAAATCACCCTGAACTTGAATGGAACTTGTCTTTTTCTGGGACTCGAGGTCTTGTTTTGCTATCTCTTGGGCAGATGACCAACTGCAGTATTTCTTCGCAGGAGGACTCAGTGCAAGAGCATCCTTTCTCTTCTGTGCTTAGGCCTATGAGTCTGGCTCTGTCCATGCATTGCCTACAAATCCCATCACTCTTTGCAGCAAAATCTGTTACTACTATGGATTAGTAATTAATTTATTCACAAAGAATTCTGGTACTATGGCAGAGCTATGAGTGTACTTCACCGTGGCTTTCTTTCAGTCTCCTGGGGTGGGCCCATCCTGCAAACTCCATTATGAGTCCCACTGCAGCCAGCGAATCCACAGAGCTCTGGTTTTGGCCAGTGTATGGTGCTGATGCCCTACACCAGGCTGATCAGGTCCAAAGTGATACTGCCATTTTAAAAAGACTAAATTTTGAGGGAATTGCTTGTAACAAAGGTTCAGAGGAAACCAGTAATTTCCAATGTATTATCTCTGAAGGAGCCTGTTAGACTTCTCCAGTTTTGTGGATTCACACAGTACTTAGCTCTCTTCCCAGTGTAGTTATGCCTCAGGAGTATATTCTCCTCCTATCTGGACATCTAACTTTAACCACAAGAAGGTCTCATTATATTCCCATTGTTTATGCAGATAAATATATGGTTTCCCCTTCATGAAATCTTATGCAGAGAGTTTTAATGGTTATTCTAGTAGGCTGATCATGGGTCATTAGA
Organism: Hydrochoerus hydrochaeris; assembly: GCA_004027455.1. Taxonomy (NCBI): domain Eukaryota; kingdom Metazoa; phylum Chordata; class Mammalia; order Rodentia; family Hydrochaeridae; genus Hydrochoerus; species Hydrochoerus hydrochaeris. Next base: position 46,048 of record PVLA01004858.1, read on the forward strand.
TGCATTTGTAGCTCAGGGTTGCTCTGACAATTTCAATCCAAGTTGTGGCTCAGCATCTCTCTTGGTTTCTTTCTCAATGCTGGAACAAAATATCTGACACTCACAAGTTAAAAGAAAAAAAGGTTTATTTTAGCTCATAGTTTGTAGCGATTCCAGTTCACAGTCAGCTAGTTGCAGGGCAAGGTGGCATGGCAGAGGGGCATCGCAGAGGAGAAGCAGTCTATAGCGGGACAGGCAGGAAGCATCCCCCTTCTTTTCCTTTTTTATTTTATCCAGGCTACAAGTTTATTTGTTGGTTCCACCCACACATAGGATAAGTCTTCTGTCTTCAATAAATCCACCATCAACACCAAGAGCTATGCAAGACCAATGAGTGGACTAACCCAGTATCACATATCCACAATCCAGCATCACACACACATAACCCAACTACAACACCCATGATCCAGGCACCTCCCGAAAGCCCTGCCTTGGAGCATGCGAGCCTTTGGCAGTACTTCTAGATATAAGCCACACAGTGCTTCCTCTTATCTCCAGCGTGTACACACCCATCTAACATCTGTTATGACAAGGATAAACCTGCTTTCTAGCAAAAAAGGGGGAAATTAGGGTTTCAGTGATAGAATTGTTTTTATCCCTATGTTATGTATTGTGTTTAATGTTGGAGACAGTCATTGTCATCAATTACTCATGATGTCATTGCCATCAATTACTCATGTTAGGGAAATAGTTATCACTGACCCAGTCTGCACAGTGACACCAAAAAATGTAAACATGGTTTTTAAAGTTTTGATTCTTAAAATAATTCCATTTCTATCACCACGTGAGACCCAGCAGTGGTTGTCCAGGTGTGATACTTTAGAATTATTTGTAATACCTGTCAGGAATGTGGCTTATCTAGCTCTTCCTGTCAGTCCCAGGTGTTGCATGACAACCCTGTTTTCTTAGGTCTCTGGTAAGAATCGCAAGTCTGCAGCCCTACTGTGATTCCTATGCAGAAAACGCAGACTACTTTCCGAGAGTCACAAAGCCAAGAAGTGTATTCTTTATTCTATTAAATGAACTGTTCCAGGACCAGTAAGACAAATAGGCCTGATCTCACTTCTGTGTGAAATGTAAAACAACAGAACTCACAGGAGCAGATAATTGCATGGTGGGTGCCAGGGCCGGGGAGGTCCAGCAGCTGGTTAAAGAGGCAAAGTCTCAGGAGTAATTTTGGGAGATTTGTTGCATAGTGTGGTGACTGTAATGCATTAATTATAATACATACCTGAAAATTGCTTAGATTACATCTTAAATGTTCTCACAACACATGCACAATGTAGAAGAGAGAAGATCTATTTTGGCTCATGGTTTGAGAGGTTTCAGTCCATGGTTGGCTGGTTCCAAGGCAGGAGCATAATGGTGGAAGGGTGTGATGGAGGGGAGCTGCTCACTTCCAGGCAGCCAGGAAACAGAAAGAGAGGGAGAGTTAGACAGAGAGAAAGGGAGCACACCCTTCACAAGCACCCCTGCCACTCACACCCAGTGAGGTCCTTTCTCCAGCTGGCCCCACCTCCATTCAGCTATGAACTCAGAAAAGGATTAAACTTTTGACAAGGTCACCCTCAGTACCTGAGTCTCTGGGGAGTGTTTTATGCTTAAACCACAACAGCATGTGAAGTGATGAGTATGTTGAGAAAATTGCTTTTTTGTAAGTGCTAAAGATAAAAACATAGTGCTATTTAGGATAGATGTGTACTTCAAATGTGTAAATTAAATCTAGTAAATCGGATTGTAAGTCACAACGGTTTATAAGCCAAATACACAATCATAGTTATAGTCTATATAACATTGCTGCACAGGTTGCTGTGAGCTCATGTGGTGACTGCTTCAAGACTTTTAAATTTGATTGTAGTGGCACATGCACTGGGGAGGCTGAGTCTGGGCTTGCTGTGAGTTGGAGGCCAACCGTGGCTACATAGAGAGTTCGAGGTCAGCCTGAAGTGCACAGTGAGACCCTGTCTCAAAAACAAAATTTTAAACTACTTTGTCTAAAACATACATTATTCTGGAAAGATAGTATTTCAATAGGTGAAACACAAGATGTTTAGATAATTATATTTTAAAATATGCACCATCACCACTGTATTTTCTATATATAGAATAAGGTTGGATTAGACTTTATATTAACTCCAATTTTAATGTGAATTTTAAATTATAAAGAAAATTCAAATTAAAACGATACATTGAAGAGCTTTATAGTCAGGTATTCAGATCATTGATATTAAGATTTATTTTCAAGCTTTACAAGAATGTATATATACATTCTTCTTTTTGTAGTACTGGAGACTGAACCCAGGGCCTTTGCATTGAGCTCATCTCCAGCTCTTTTTAATTTTTTGAGACAAAATCTTGCTGAAACACTAACTTGCCTATCCTGGGCTTGAACTTGCAATCCTCTCGTCTCCGTCTCCCAGAGTTCGGGGATTACAGGTGTGCACCTCAGCACCCAGCCAGTCGATTCAATTTAAAAAAAAAAAAAAAGACATCTGGGAAAAAAATAAAATGTAAGAAGTTTTAATAACTTCAGGAATTTGGGTTTTTCTAAAATAGGTTTTTCTTGAAGACAGCAAAATTTTAATACAGCAAAAGGACAGAATCCTTTCACAGAAGTGAGGGCGGGGAGCAGGAGGCCTGCGGCTCTTTGGAACCATTTGCATCTGGTTCCAACGCCCCTGGATCCTAAGCAGCGGCTGCCAGGGCTGGCAGATTATGCTGGGCTTTATGTAATCCACGCAAATAGCCACCAGTCCTGAGCCTGTTAGGACGAGGCCATTTTGCATGTTACTTGTAATCCACCTGTCAGAATTCTGATCTCCAGATGCTCACAGCACTGAGCTTGTTTTTCCTCTTTTGGAAATAAATTCACCAAAATATTCTACCTGTGCCCAAGGGTACTTGGATACCTTTTGTTATTTTTATGTTTTGTTATTTTTTCCTCTACGTTTTGGTGTCAACTATGTCTAGTTCTTCCCTATTTTTTTCATAAATAGCGATTAGCTATAAAATAAGGAGATAACTGATTCTTTCTTTCCTTCCTTCCTTCTCCTCTTTTTTTTTTTTTTTAACAGTTGGAAGAGACCTCAGAGATTGCATGGCCCTTCGAATCCTCAAAAAGAATTGCATTCTGAGGCCAGCAATAGCAATGTGAAATTGCTGAGGGAAAGGCCGTAGGGACAGGGGGTGGCCACACATGCTATCGAATACAATACCCACCTAAGGCATCAGTTCAAACAGTGTTTGAACGTTGTGCAGTCCTGATGACACAGGTCCATGGCCCACATTTAACCTGCAGGTCTGTGATTTGCAATCTCCCTAATTTTCTTATTTTAAAAATAAACTGACCTCAGCAAAGCTAGAGTATGAGCAGAGATTAGTGATCAAGTTTTCTGACTCCCGATTAATTGAATATCTATTGAGTGTCCACTTCCATTAGACACTTTCATATATTTATTGAATATATTGTGTATATTTCATCTGTTTACAAGATAGATATGAGGCTAACAACAGTAAATAATGTATTAACTGATCTATAAAGAGAATAAAATACCTGTACAAAGGATGTTTGAAATAATAGGAGAAAGGATGAAATTTCAGAAGTTTGAGATGGAATATGGAAGTTAAATTTAAAAAGCAAAAGAAAACACATAGAATATAAGAGTGCCTAGAAGGATCCTGTGGCGATTTAAAGGCATTTGTTGGTAAATAAATACCCTCAGAATTCAGAGCAAGGATAAAGTTTGTAAACTGAACAAGTGGAAAGTTAGAAATCTTTACCTGCTAATACTGTAGATGAAAAGCTTTAGTTCTCTCTCTCTCTGTCTCTCTCTCTCTCTCTCTCGCTTACACACACACACACAGAGAGAGAGAGAGAGAGAGAGAGAGACAGAGAGACAGAGAGAGAGACAGAGAGAGAGAAAATAGTAGGCACCTGTGTTCTGTGATGAAAGGAAGAGAAGGTAGATGTGGTTAGAACAGACAGGAGGAGATTTATTGTTCAAACTAAGGCTGCATCACTAAGGCAGGGTTTGTAAGCTGTTGCTTAGAATTTTGTCCTATGTCCAGAATGTCAAGGGAAGCTAATGAGGGGTTTGACTCTGAGAGAATGAGTGGGAAAAGAGGTTCCCAAGGTCAGACCTACCTTTTGGCAAGAGCATGCCGGGAGCTGTGCAGAAGCCCCTGGATTAGAGCCAATGCTGAAAGACCAATGATGAAGCCAGGGAAGCAATTTATGTAAAATAATAAGAAGCTTAAAATAATAGGGAAGTAATAGGAGAGATGAGCAGATTTGGGGTTTGAGCCGTGTTCTTACGTAGTTAAGAGATAAAGTTAGAAGTGTTTGGAATGGATGCGGCAGGATGTAGGGGCAAAAGATAGAGACAGTGAGAAAGAGAGGACTCAGGATGGCTCCGATCCTTGGGTTTTTACACCTGGTTGGATGGCTGTGCCATGCAGGGAACTGGGGAACGCTGAGAAAGGATCAAGTAGGGATGGAGGAATAGCATGTTTTATGCTGTGCAGGCCAGGGGCAAGTCTCATTCACTGATGTCTCACGGTGATCCCTGCCACATAGTAGGTACTCCAGAAACTAGGTAAGGTATAAATAAATGCTGCGTTTGCTTTCAGTCAGGTTAAGTTTGGATGCCTTTGATATTCAAGTGGTGTTGTCAACTGGATGTCTAGACTTAAGTGGTGCTGAGCTAGAGCCTTAGGAGACAGACGTGAGATCCACCCATGCGCAGGTGACATAGATGCCGAGAAGAGGCTGGAGATAGGAACAGAATCACAAATGCCTAGGGCCTCCACCAGAGTCTTACAGAGTACTAGTCATGGGGAGGGCTTGGCCAGAAAAGGACCAGAAAGCATTTCCTGTTATGTGGGGGGAAAAAAACAAAACAAAACAAAATAGAGGCTCACTGAGGCTACAGAAGAGAGACTAGTGTGGTACAGAAGAGTCCAGTAAGTTGAGGGCTTGTCATTCGGTTTGAAAATATGGAAGTCACTACTGACATTAGAGAGGGTGCTTGTGGAGTACTGAGGTGCTATGTTAAAATTGACTTGAAGGCTGAATAAGAGGTGTGGGAAGAGAAGCGGTATGTAGAGAAAAAAAGACACAGTGGTTCGATTACTTATGTGATTATAGACCAACTGAAAACTCAGGAAATTCAGCAAACTATAATGTACTAGTGAAGAATGCAGAGAAATTCTATTCACTTGTCCACTAGACATTTACTGAGTACATCTTTGGTGCTAGAGAGAGAAATGCATCACACTGATGACTTTAATGAAGACACTATATTTGGAGATATTGATAGCTTTGTGTTTCAGGTAGGTGTTACGTGTTAACCAGTGAGGTACGTACAGAGATTAAAATGCTGTGATGTGTAGGATCCCTCCTAAGATGGTTTCTTCTTCATAGCTTGCTATTCTATCCAGAAACAGGCTGAGGTGAACTCACTGTCATCCTGAAATCCCTTTATATCTAGATTAATGGGAGTCCCAAGTCAGCGAACAGCCTTCTTTTAACTCTGGAGGTTATTCTGGCTCCAGACCCAAGGAATAGATGTTGCCTGCACCGATAGTAATAGGAGCATATGCTGCCAATCAGCACGGTTGCTTAGCAACAGGAGGAGATGGTGATGTCCATCACTGTGTGAGCACCGTGTATTCAAACTAAGGATGCTTGATGAACAGATGATTACAAGGACCCTCTGCATCACTGCTGTAAGCCCTGGTTCTGAGGCGGGGGAGCTGGACTAACTTTGGAAGCTGAATTTGGAAGAGAAGGGGGATGTAGGACACAGTCATCTGGCTAAATAGATAAGTACTGAAAAACAGGCTTTAGGTTTCTGGCTACAGCTTAAGCTTGAAGAATAATGGGCTCTTGGCAAAAGATAAAGTATATCTCATGAAGACAAGACATAATGTGTCTGGCAGGCATGCATTCTCATTGAATATGAGAAAGTTGGGGACAAATGCCAGATAATCTGGGGAAAAAGGATATTACAGAGAACACCAGATGCAAAGTAAAAACAGAGGAAAAGGTACACAGGGTGAATATGAAACTTAAATATTAAGTGATAATTCAATAATAGTTAAGATAATTCTTAACTATTATTGCGATTTAGATGGGTCAGGCAAAGTGACTTCCTTTGTGACTCTCACTTGTCCTGAAAGGATTTGAAACAAATTCCCCAATGTCATGGTGTGCATCAACAAATAGGCATTTTGAAGGGAACATGTGAAAAACAAGGAGAAATAAAAATAAGTTTTCTCTGCCCCTTTATCATCCCTTGGAGGGACGGCCAGGGACTAGGGTGTGCAGAAGCCTTGGTGGGGGTCTGTGTTTCAGTGGAGGAACCCTCCTTTCCCTCACAATTCTTTCTCTGTACAGAGTAAATAGAAAGCAACTAACTAATCCAGCCTGCTTGGGGCTAAGTCATTGGAAACCAGAGTCGTCTGGAAAGCCCACCCGCCCAGCCTCTGGAAACCTTGGGGCTCGTGGAGGGTGGTAGCAACCCCTACCAAGAAAGGAAGAGACCCTCGGTCCATGGAAGCTGAACTTGGGTGCACTCTCTCTCTCTCTGCAAGGAGGAGGACCTCTGTCCAGCCAGTTCCCAGGGGAGCTAGGCTCGTGGGAGATTCTGCTCATTGCTGGTTAGAACTGAGGATAGGAAATGTATATTTTGTTAAGAAAGGACAGATACTGCTGGATACTTTAATGCCTTCCCACACTCTGTCAACTCATGAAAGCTATTCATTAGATTTTCCAGGAATTTTGCCAGCCAGTTGTTAAGCAGCAATTATTAAAAATTGAATTATTGAAAATTGAATATTAAATAAATTACATTAAAAGCCATGTCAGTGCACACTGAAAGCTCAAGGTCCGCCTCTGAGAATGGTTTAAAAGGGGGAAGATTAGCATTGAATGGGACATAGATACATATGGGGAGCTTTAGGCTAGGGCTACGGAAAGGGCCCGAAGTACGGTATCCTAGGAACCGATAATAAAGCCAAGAGGGACTTCAACTGTATTCACCTAACTCTAATTCTTGTGAAAGCAGAGGCTGACCACATAAAACAAACCTTTGCTAATAATAACCCAACAGGGACTGTGCTGAGTGGTTTGGGGGGTGCGGCGATGACTGAGACATTGTCACTGGTTCCAAGACACTGCCGACCTGCCGTGGGCTAGCAGACCTATACACGAGTATTCCAAGGTAGAAGGTGGTAAGTGCTTGTAGCTCTGGAGAAGGAGGCAGGTCTGAGTGGAGGAGCACCCCGGAAAAGTATAGCATTTAGATGAAGCCTCTGGGAGTTGGAGGGATTTCAAGAGAAAGTGAGATGGGGAGGAAAGACTTCGGGGTGGAGAGGATGATGGGAACAAGGGCTCTTAGCCAGGGAAATAACCTTTGTTCTTGTGTTTTTGGGCTTGGAGAAATGCGCAGGAGCATCGTGCAGGGGGAGAAGCCTGGGAGGAGGCAGCTCGGAGGTCGGTCTGGAGCTCCAAGGAATCCTCGGTGTGTTCCTAGCACAGCGAGGGCTCGGGACGCAGGGAAACTGCTCCAGCTTCTGAACCTCTGGCCAGGGGGATCCAGAAGACCATTTATCAGGCTCAAGGGGGAAAGGAGCCTCTTCACCATCAGCCCTAACTACACATTTTAACTTTTAATACTGAAGAATAAAGGAGAGAGGCTCCCGGTCAACTTGGATTCCCAAAGACACTTTAAAGCCAGAAAGAATAGATTTTTTTAACCTTCTCATCATAAAAATGACAACAACAAAAAAGATAAGTTGGGGAGTGTTGGTTATGCAATCAGCTTGATCTAATCTTTCTACAACGTGTACACAGACCAAAATACCACACTGCTCCCTATAAATATGCACACGTTATCTCTTAAAATTAAGCTTTTGAACCAAAAGGTGGAGAGACACGTAGAACCAAGAGGAAAAATTAGAAGAATGCTCTGAGGAAGTCCACCCCTGAAGTGAGCTGAAACGCAGTGAGAAACACCATGTGGTAGGAAAGCATTTCTGGGGTGGGTTGAATTGTGTCCCTGCCTAAGGTCGTGTGGTGAAACCTAGCCTGGCACCTCAGAGTATGACTGTACTTGGAGATGAGGTCTTTAAAGTGGCAATTAGGTTGAAGGAAGGTCCTCTTGGTGGCCCTAATCTAGCAGCACCGGTTTCATTTAGAAAAGAGGAAATGTAGACACAGCCATATGCACCTCAAGGGAGGACACAGCGAGAAGCTAGCCCACTGCAGGTCAAAGAGAGAGGGTTTGAGAGAGACCAGATCTGCAGGTGCCTTGATCATCTCAGCTTTCTCCCCTCTGGAGAGTCATGAGGATGCAGCTGCTTCCCGGTTCAGTGCCCCTCATGGCAGCCCGAGCAGGCTGGCGCCCTTGCCAGGCCTTGAGAAATGACGGACCTCGGGCCTGGAGGAGGGGATGCCCTCAAGCCTCATTATTCTCAGGGTTTGCATTTACCAGCTGAGCTACAGCTAACATTTATTTGTCACCTCCAAGTCAGTATTGGAGGCAGTTTCATGTTCTCTCGCAGGTCCGTTCAGAGCAGTGACCGTTTGGGGGTTCCCCGAAGTGCATTTTCCTAGTGGACAGAGCACTTGCCTTCTGCTTTTAGCTCTCATTGTGTGAACAAGTGTTCTTTTCTCCATCAATGGTGCCATGTTTTCACAATTCTTGTTTCTTTCGCTTTTTATGGGAGATTACACTGGTAAGAATCCCCTGCCACTGCGGTACAGTGGCAGATTGTCAGCCAATATGGAGAAAATGCTGTCAGTAGATAAGCTTCATTCAGGCATGAGTGATACTGCCATTGGCTGCGAGTTCAGTGTTAATGAATCAACGGTATTTATTAAATAATGTGTCTTGAAACAAGAACTCACACAACACAAGACAAGTTCTTGGCCACTGAAGAAAACGTAACCAGCAGTTTCCTGTGTGACCCCAGTAGCTTTGGCTCCGTAGCTGCTAATTCAATGGTCCTGGTGGCTTCATGGGACATAACCATGACAAATCATTGTCAAGTAGCATGTGAAGTTGAAAGATGGTGGAGAAGTATACCCACTCAGAGCCTCTCTTCCCTTCTGCATCAAAAAGGTTACTCCAGATGAGAAACGTAGAACATTAATAGCTGTAAGAGCTGAAGACTGCACAGCCAATGGCAGTAAGCATAGTTCCACAGCTGTGGGGCTGAAAAATGTGTGCACCAAACACTGTGTCTCTGTTTCACAGTTAGCATTGATTTCAACAAGCCACAAGCTGTTTAACTTGATGTTGGCTCATAAGTAAATTCTAGAAATTCTGATGACCTAATCGCTGTAGAAAAGAGGGAAGTACATGAGGTTATCCAGCGAGAATTCCCCACGGCACACCATGCTAACTTGAGGTCTTTTCCTCACTGCCAAGTTTTTTTTTTTTTTAATTAAAACCATAAAATATTTAATATTGGTTAAATGTCTTTTAAAGACATACCTGCCAAATTTGGGAAGTACTAAATGTGTTTTCTGTTACTAATTCACAGTCAGCCCCATTTGTCAAGGATGTTACCCCAGGGCTCTGACGTTGCTCCTTCTCACTCACCTCAAATCCACTGCAACCTTGGGTTGCTCCTCTTCATTCTAGGTTTGCCTCAGTCCTCACCAGATGGGGAAAATTTGCTAGCACATGTGAGGCCTCCTGAGCACAGGGGTCCCATTACTTCATCTTGTTAAGCAGATTTGTACTAGGAGGAAACTGCAGTGTAATAAAAGGCAGAGTGGCTTCTGACTGTAGTGAAATTCTTATGTGGTCTCATTTCAGTTCAATTACGATTTTTAGTCCACTGGTACCTTTGTTGGAAATTCTGTTTCCCACGAGCTACCCATCTAAGACCTTTCATGTCACTGTGATTGGACTACACTGAGACCATCTATGCAAAATTCACCAAGGGTGGCCAGTGTTAAACATGCAGATTTGTGAGTTTCATTCCTGTTATACAAAATCAGACTCTTCAAGGGCACTGGGAATCTGAATTTTGATAGGTTTTTCAAGTGATGAAAAGTTTGGTTTTAAAGGTAAAATTCATTTGGGGAGAATTTAGTTGCCTGATGTTTTTACCAAGTATTATTTGACTTGATAGTAGTAATTTTGTAGAGTTAGCACATATAAACTGAGTACATTCGTGTTGGCTACATATGTTAACTGCTATTTTAAATTCTGTTTAGACTTATTTTTAAAAAGACACTTCTGTGTACAAATAGTTGTAAGCAAGGTATATGTTGGCAAAAATGTACTTTTTATGTTAGTTTACCTTTTATCCAACTCTAGTTTTCTATGTTAAGATGTCAACCTAAAAATTTAGGTTAGGGCCAGGGAGATAGCTCAGCAGCAGAGGGCCTGCCTGGCAAGCTCAAGGCCATGAGTTCAATTCCTAGTACCAAAGGGGAAAATAAAAGGATTTAAGTTAATCTTCTTAAAACAGTTAAAAACAGATATTGTGAACTAGTATGGGAGAAAGGAGAAAAGAAAGAAGGAAAAGACGATAGGTAATCATACTACTCATCTATTAGCTCATCAAAAGAATGGTTTGTGCTTTCATTATTGGATCATTTTTTTCATGCCTTGTAATCTGAGCAACTACTTTGAAAATAACAATACTCAGTATAGCAACTATTGTTAATCTCCTATTATGCTGGTTGGAAATTCTGTGTCATTGTTTTTAGTTCTTTTTTTGGTGTTTTTTTAAAATAAAAAATCCCCCCAACCCCCCAAAACCAGATCCAAGTGCCAAGGCTAGATTAACACGTGCGTAGAAATATGGTGCCGGAGACCCAGGACAATCCCAGCTGTGAAACACCCTTAGTCCTTCTGAAATCTTTCCCTTCACAATCCTTAGATAACAAACCACTCAGTTTTTCCCTGTCCTCCTGGGCCTCAAGACGTTTCCTGATAATGGTTTACACCTAGTGTTTTTCTTGATTCTTATCCTTGGAAAAGTGGTCTTATGGTTATATGAAAATGTAGATTTAGACTTAACTGCAAGAGGTTTTGTTATTTTAAGGAGTTTTTTTTAAGGCATCACACTCAACGCCATATTGTAAAATATAAAGTGCAGCATTTTTCATTTTACCCATAGGATAAATATTCTGTATGCTACAATTTCATTTTACATAATTAGGTGTGCATTTATTCCTCCTTTGGTAATTTATGGAATAGGTATCAGAAGCTGTCAATGTAAATTTACTTAAATTATATTCTTATTTAATGAGTGTTCTAACAAAAATTTTAGAAAATCATCTAGTTGTAGCATATTAAGAGTGACTAGCTAGGTGCTAGTATCTGAAAATATCTCTATAATGTCATTTATTCAACACTATTTTGTGACTTTCAGTGTTGAATTTTGCATTTTGTGAATTGAATTTTGAAATGTGGAATAGCAATTCTACTAAAAATGGTCAAGAACAATTATTCAGATTTATTTTTGTAACCATACAGATGGTTTGCCATTCTATTGTCAGTACAAAGAGTAGCACTTTATAAATATTTATTTAATGAATGCACTGAGCAACACACATACATGCACACCCAGTCTGATCATAAAATAAATGAGAATTTTTTGTTTGGTGTAGATCAACTACAGTTTAAAGCTTTGTAGTTAGTTCAGTTTTGTGTATGCCATATGTGTAATATATTCAGCAAGTCTCTAAATTTTTCCTTTGCTTTTAGGACAGTTACTTATAATTTAAGTCCATTAAAGCAAACATAGGAAAGTACCAAAAGAGAATACCGTAGAAAGATTCCTATTAAAAATTTAAAAATATTTTTTTAACTGCATTCAGTTTTACTTATTAGAAAAGTCTATCAATTATTAATTTTTAATATTGCTTAGTCATTTTATAAGCATGACAGTGAAACATGACATATATGTGAGCACCATGCTTGCCATGTCCTTGGATAAGCACACAGTTCTTGCAAACCTGGAGATATTTTAAATATCTGTAGTGGTAGAAACCCATATGTTGAACTAGAATCAAAAACACATGTTTGTGTTTTGAATAAATTGGCATTAGTAGGAATGTGATTTGTAACACGAGATCAAATTTTATGTGTATCAAAACCACACTTTGGAAGAATGGGAGAAACACTTCATGTTAAAAAGAAAACACTCATCAAGATGTAATAGAAACAGAACAACTCCAGGCTGTTAGGACTGCGTCAAAGCTTTAAAAATCCGATTACTTCGGAAAAAAATCACATGTGTTTCTGCCCAGGCACCTGCAGAAACACATGTTTATTGTAACATATTTACCTGCATATGCGCTTATGAGACTGCCTATGCTTATTTCTCTCAGCCCAGGGAAACTTAAATAACACCTATGCCGCAAAAGAAAAACATTTGTAGAACTTCTTGTGGAAAATTGAGGGTAATAAATGTCCTACAATGATTTCTTTTAAGGCTAATCTTTGCTTAAATGTTGCAAAATTATGATGAGTTATGGACAAAATAGGCTTTCCTTTAAAAAAAGAGAACAAAAGGCTGAAAATCTGAACACCATATTCCTATTCACACCACTTTAATAATTTATTGAGTGCAAGGCCAACAATATGAAATTTTCATGTATGAGCACCATCCAGCATCATATAAAAGTAACATGAAAAATAAGGTCAGAGATGAATCATAAATACCAGCAAGTCTTGGCTACAGTTCTCTAAATTATAATGATGAAATGTCATTTACAAAGAAATAATAGCTTCCGTTCTAGAAAATGAACAATTTTATCATTGTTTTGAAAAAAATCTTTTCTAAAAATTCAGAATTACGTTATAAAAGGTCAATATAGTTCATAAAAATAAAATCATTTCTGCTTTAAAAAATGGTCTAGAAATAAGGTAGACCATTATAAAATTATATTGTTCTTTCTGTTTGATTATCACTAGTTAAGAGAGTTTGTCTAGAATTGACTGGACAGTCTTCAGGAAGTTTCAAAAATCCTATTTGGGGACTTTATTTCAAGTGCTTTTCTGACAGAGGTCTCCACGTCTACAAGTTGGATTTCATCTGAAGATGTAAAGATAGGAGATTCTGTTCCAAGGTTGAAGTTTCTGGAAATACTGGCTGTATAAATCGGTGCACTGTGTGTGTGTGTGTGTGTGTGTGTGTGTGTGTGTGTGTGTGTGTGAGAGAGAGAGAGAGAGAGAGAGAGAGAGAGAGAGAGACAGAAACAGACAGACAGACAGACTGACAGACATCTGAAGCACAGAGAAGAGAAGAAACACAATATGGACAGAAGGAGAAATAGGAAGACATATTCACCAAACGCTGTCATTTAAACTTGCTTCCAAAGGACATAATTTCAAAATAAATTCACAAACACCTTTGACTGTACCCGTTTGATCTTCTAAGAAGAAGTTAAAGGAGGGAAAATTCTCAGTGGGTCTCCTTTTATCTGCATCTCTGAATGTTATAAATATATCATAATGGGGTTCCGCAGAGAGGCCAGATCCCTCCCCCATCCAGCAGAAAGCAGTTCCCAGCCCCTGCTAGGGTTGATAGATCATCATACTGTTGGGGACGGTGGGTCTTCAGTGTCTGCCACGACTGAGTCAGTCTCCTGCTTTCAGGTGTTGACGTTTGCCAGCGCTTTGTCCCTCTGCTGCCAGAGGTGGCCGACCCAGGGCTCCTTAACCTTGTTACTTTGCTCCTTCCTGCCCATCCCCCGTCGTGCTGTGCTGCATTTGGTCCCCCTGGAGGCCATTCCTTCTCTTTCTTTTGTTCCCCAAGGAGCAGCCTGGGTCCAGGGAAAATGCAACAGAACAGTGGTAGGAATGATAATCCAGAGCTGCAATATCAATTGGTATGGCAGGAGTGGGGTGCAGAGCTTAGGGGAGCTCCCAGGACAGTACCCCCATGTGTCTGTCAGGAGCCGGGGAACACGAGGACACCGCTGTCCACTGCCCTGAAGGAAGGTCAGGCAGCAGGAAGCAGAGGCCATCCAGGACAGGACGGGGAGCACTGGTTCCTTTCTCAGCACCATTTTTGTGTCCCAGTTAAAGTGTGTTGCTTAACCCACCGGAGCCCTTCTGCTGTTTCCGCTTTCTCAAGGGTAAAAGGATATAATAATAGCACTTTTCTCAAAGGGGCTTAGAAGATTAATACCTTTGGAAGTATCTGGCTTACAGTGTTCAGGTAGTATAAGGAAGGTGTTAAGTTTGTGGGCGGAGACCCTGAGAGACAGTCTGGCTGCGCCCTCTGTGAAGGATTTCTGGAAGGAGGACAGGGCGGGTGTGACACACATAGCAGTGGTCCCGTAATGGGTGGACAGGAGGGTACTCACATGCTGGGGGCAGCCGGGTCCTTCCTCATGGTGCCCCTTGCCATTTGCTGCAGAAATAAATAGATATTGATTCCTCACCAGGGTGCATTTATTTCTCATCTAATCATCTAGATTACCTGGCTCTGTTCACGGCTGTGGATTCACGTCTTCTCTCAGAGAATCTTGACTTCCAATCATTTCTTTTACATACTTACTAGATGTTTTTCCTTTGGTGTTGTTGATTTGGGAATGTTATTATGGAAATGCCTGACTTAATGTTTGAAAGCCACATAAAAACAGATGCAATACATGTAATCAGAAGTAGTCTAGAGGTTTTGAATGGAACGTAGGATGCATTTTTTTGATAGTCTCTGTTTGGTACCCAGAGCTAGGGGCACTTTATATAGAAGAATCTGTAGTTGACATATAGTGTTGATGAGATTTTGCTGCAAATAAACTCCTTCTATTTCATTTTCAGAGAAATGTGTTTGTTCCTCGGGCTGTTTTCTCTGTGCTGTATTCACAAGGCAAATGAGTTTCTGTTCATAAGGCAAAATGTGGCAATGATTTTTTAAATGTGAATTTTAATGCTAATATTAATGCTAGATTCTGTAGTGTTTCTTATCCTGGAAGTATATAAGATTAAGAAATGAGAACTCCTTGCAATCAGCACATCATCACTAACGCTTAAATACTAATCTCAGCATTTTTGCAATTTGCTCTCCTCTGATGTTTGTCATTTTGAAAAAAAGATGGAAACATCGTCTCGAATATTATATGCTCCTTTTCTGCACACATTAAGGGTCTTTTATATAAAGTAGTGATGGAACATGCTTGAACTGATCAAAATTTAATGGACCATAGAGCATTTGTAGGCCAGAAGCTTTAGGATGAAATGCAAACAGCATTAGATGTCTAAATTTATTTTCTCCCAGACTTTCATCTTCCAGTGACTTTCTGCAAGGATGGTATTAGGGTCTTCTTGGGAACATTTAACAGAAGCTATAATAGATAATAACTGAGTCTGCAATTAGTCATTTCAAGGCAGAGGTAGCTGAGCTGCCGATAAGGATTGAATCATGTCACTGCATCATGTTTCCACTCTGCTGTCACAGCCCAGCAGTTCATGTTCCTCACCTCCAGGTGCTAGGCTGGTTGCCAGTTTAACACAGATATGGAAGAGATGCATATAACTTCCTCAGCCTTTTGATCCCTTCTGATTTTTTTATTTGAGGAAATGGCATAGAAACTTTAAAGGAAGGGTAAGGGTATAATGCATCTTAGAGACCAAAATTATCAGAAGATTAATTTGGCATGTGTGTTACCATGTATGTGCAGTCACACACAAAGGGACACTACGGGGCCTGGGATGTAGCTCAGTGGCTTAAGCGCCTGCCTGGCAAGTGTGAGATCTTGAGTTCAATCCCCAGTACCCTTCCCCTCCAAAAAAAAGATACTACGATGGTTAAGTGTAGATTTAAACCAAAATTTTCTCAGCCATTTCTGGTTTTTGAATGCAATCATAAAATACTATGTTATTTCATGTTTTGTTTTCTTTTTGAGGAACCTCAATTTTTTTTTTCACATATCTCTAACACCAGTCTCTTTTTGTTTAGAAGAGAAATTAGATTTCACAATTAGGTAGAACGTGATCAACTAACTGCTCCATGGTTTCTTGGAGCTTTTGGGTCCCCGGGGGAGGGACAGGCAGCTTCCCCCAGAGGCCAGAATAGGTTTTATAAGGGAGCCTGCATATTGGTGGTGCTGTTGGATTTTAGCAGACGGCCACAGAGAAGCCATCCTAGGTAAAACACCCTCTAAAAAAAAGGGCTGGCAGAGAGGAAAGTATAGAACGTGTTCTGGTTTAACTGTTTCCAGGGGTGTTGTCTCCCCAAATGGGGAATTTTGACTGGAGATACTAGTTTATGGCTATAACTTGAACATCTCTAAACTCTGAAACTACAGTGAAACTTTTAATTTGTGGGTGATAGGAAGCCAGAGATGTTTATTGGACAAAGAATGGTTTGTCCTGATAAGACCTACGTACTATTGGACATAGGTAATAGTTGTGCTTTATTTTCTCCTGAAAGGTATTGGTAAGTTCAAAATCTATTTGTAACCCATAATATTGATATTTTTCTCTCTAATTAAAGTAGTTAGTTCTATTTTCAACATGTTAAAGAAAATCTATGAAAGATGTAAATACTCCAGGGGTGAAGAAGTCCCATGGAGAACAATTTTACACATTTTGCTATGAAAAATCTGTAAAGCTAGGACCAGAAATAGGTCATATGGTGGAATGGATTGCTTATGTAGGTGTTTACTTAAAGTTATGAAAGTGTTATTTATATTAATGTTTGGTATCTGGTGTGGATAACTGGTGGGTCCTATCCCATTGTAGTGGGGTGTTTAATTTGCATAAAGTACCTAGAATTGGTAGGATGTCAGGTAAAGTTTTTATATATAAATTTTTTTCAAGGAAGGACCTTTATAGATCTAAACATCTTTTTTACTTTTCTAGTTAATAAAGCTGAAATTATAGCTCTGCACAGTTCTTGGGTCACACAAGGTAGTGGGTTTTGTGCATCTATATGTATTAGGTTTTCATTGCTGTAATGAGTACCAAAGGCAGGCTAGTTTATAAAGAAAAGAGGTTTACTTATTTATAGGCTTGGAGTTTCAAAGGCACAGTGCTGGCATCACTGAGCTCCAGTTCTGGCTTTCTTTCTGGCAGGGACCTCAGGCAGCTCAAGGGCTCACATGGCAAGAGACATGTTGTATTTGTGTTTTTGTGAAGATAGTTCAGGAAACCACAGTATCTTTGGAACATTTTAAACTATGCGATGTGGTCCTATCCCAGGCTGAATCAGAGGATCCAAAAGTATCTGTAGTGGGAGTTAGGATTGTGTATTTTGTGTCATGTAAATTGAGTTGTCTGCATCTACACACATGCACACTTACACAAACAATGCACCTTGTCCTGACTCTTGTGAAAATGTGTTTATATAAAATATTACATAATAGTTACCAACGTTTTGAATCAGCTTCGTTAATGGGCCAAATGTTATGGTAGCTTAAAGTTTTAAGTTTTTTGTTCATATATTGAAAGAATTCGATGTCCACAAATTTGACTGTCAAATTATTTTTCTGTCATGAACCATCCTGGTGCTCTATGTAGTAAACTTTTAATGTTTCATAAATCACCCTCTGGTTTAAGCATATTGCTTCCCTTGCTTGGGTGGCACAGACTGGATGGAAATGAAGAGCTAAACATAGGGAAGCTAAAATAGTGCTGGAAACTCCAGTGCCGGCAAGGTGGGAGGGGACAAGGCCCCGTCAGGGCTCACAGGAAGGGGGCAGCTGGTGCACCTGGGAAATCAGCTGCAGCTCTGTCGAAAGGAATCTGGGGGACAGCAGAAGGTCAGGGGGTGGTGATGTGGCCTCCAGTGAGCACTAAAACCTAAAAGGGGCTGGTGACAGAATTCCGGAGGTAGCGACAGCTAGGCGGACTGTAACCAGAGTGGCCATGGTGTCCGGGACAGTTGTTTCGGTACTTTTACTTTTTTCTTTTTAAGAAACTGTAGCAGACTCATCAGGGGCTGCAAGTAGAGATAAGTGGAAACATTTGAAAGGGAAAGAAGGGGCTCCCTACACTCTCACCCTGGGGTGGGGGGCCTGGGTGTGGTTCCCCACGTGCCTGCTCCCATGCCTGCCCGTGTATGCTCCAGGCAGTCGACACATGGGCTGCAGACATCTCGAAGTTTCCTACATGTCAGCAGGGAATTCACCATGGGTCTGATGTGTTTTAAATTCCGAAATTGGACCCAGTATCTTCTTGAGTAAAAGGAGCTGGTGAGCTATGTCTTAAATCCCTTAAGTCAGGGCAACATTTTCTTTTTCTTCAAAAATGGATCAAGTCTGCATAAGGATTATGCATGACATCTGCTGAAGGCCACAAAGGAATAACTTGGTCCATGCTGTCAACAGTGTAGCATTTTCCAAAGGCAAATATATTTATTTCTTTTCCTCTGAAAAATATATTTGCAACTCTAGCAAGCAGAAATACATTATGATCCGATGCTTTCAAACTGGGAGACTTTCCCTTCGGTGACTCCTGTAAGCAGCAGCTGAGGGCTCACTTACCCTGTGCTCCCCTCAGCTGGTCTGCAGTCGTCCAGCTGGTCTGCAGTCGGCTTCTCGCCGCACTGGGATGTCTTGCACCGTGGAAAACATTTCGCTTGCTTGAATAGTCAACATTTTTGGTCTCCTTTTTTTCCCATGTGGTTTTTCCAAGTGGGATTCCTCTGCCACGTAAAGTCTAGGATTTGCAACACACTACTCTTCTGGAAGCAAGTTAAAAGATAAGACAGCCCAAGGCTGCTTTTGTGTGAATAACTTCACATCAAATGAATAACTTCATCAATAATTTACTAAATGTCTGTTGGGCACTTACAAGTGTCATGAATTGTTCTAAACACCTGAAATACATCTCTGAACAAAACACGTCACTTGGAGATTACAGTTTATAGAATGAGACTGAAAATAAATCTAGTAAACAAAAATAGATAGTGTGTGAGGTCGTATTGATTATCTTCAGAACAAAAGAGGGGACGTATAGAAGTCATGTGCAGGTGGCTGAGGATGTGGGGCACAGAGGTAGGGGGCAGCCTGCAAGTTTAAGTAATGCTGTCAAGATAGCCTGAATGGGGAAGGTGACAGTGAGGGTTGGCAGTGAGGGAACTGACCCTTCAGCCCGTGGAAGGGGAAGTGGTTAGAGGAGAGCCTGGCACATCTGAGCGAGGGGGCCGGTGGATGCAGAGTGGAGCAAGATGGAAGGACAGATGAGGGAAACAGGGAGCAGAGGCGGATCATGTGCTCTTTGCAGGCCACTGTCGGATGTTGCCTTTTACCAATGTAAGGAGCCACTGGGGAGTTGGAAGGAGAGGAGTGGCAGGATCAATCAGATGCATGTCCTAAAGGAACCCCTCTGATCACTCCGAAAACAGGCTGGAAGGAGTTGGGGCTAGAGCCAGGAAGACCGGCTTGGTGTCTAATGAAATATAATGGATGGTGACAAATGGCCAGATTCTGGATACCACCGAAAGGTGGAGCCAACAGGGTCAACTGGTGGGTTGAATGCAGGGAGTGGGAGGAAGGTGATTCCAGAGCTGGCTCCAAGGTTTGGTCTGAAGAACAGGAAGGTTGGGCAGAGTTGGGGAGAGCTGCAGGGGAAGCGGACTTCAGGGAGACATGCACTCAGTGTTGGTCACTTTGAGGCTGAGGTGGCTCTTGGACATCAGAGTGAGAATGTCATGTTCTGGAGTAGGGGATGAGGTCTGTGCTGGAGATAGAAAGTTGGGAGTAGTCAAATGGGTGACATTTGAAGCTAAGAGACTCTCAGAGTCATAAGTGTTTTTCTTAGTAATTTCAGTTTTACTCAGAGACTCTCCATGTTTAGAAATGATTTCTCAAATACTCAAATGTACTTAGCAGACTAAATAATAGGCATTCACATCCCTGCTGGGAGTAGAACCAACCAAAGGGAAAAGCTGGTCCAGTTTGACATAGCAAATTAATACTCATACTGAGAGTAAAGTCAGTCCTTTTACATCTGGGCTGTCTTTATTATATCTTACTGTTTTATCACCCATAAATCTGGGTAAAGAAGAGAACGGCCTGATATGGTCATCTTGGCGTGTGGAGGAGGTAACGTCAGGACTCGTGTGTTGTCTGGGGCAGTGGGTGGCAGGTGAGACGGACAGCCTGCATGTGTATCTCAGGAATGCAGGAGATCTTGCCACTCAGGACTCAAGAATCACAGGCTGTCCAGTGGCTTTCTAAATGCACTTTCCCGAGGGATACATAACTAGGTGGTACCAGCTCTGAGGACACTGAATTTATCAGTTTATCATGGTGGACATGGCAGGGGTTTTGTTTTGCTGAGTAAGCATGTCCTCCTGGGACCAGAGCTGAATTTTTAAGGACAGGAGAAAAAGTCTACAACCAATGATTCTTCTCATCCTCATCCTTTCTTTGAGAGCATTTAGCTTCCATTTAAATAAACACTGAGCAGATACGTAAAGAATACCTTTGGGAAGGGAGGGGGAAATAGTCACAAGCAGAGAATGCTCCTTTGGCCTGGTCCCACTGAGATCACAACTAAACTCGGCAGTGGTCATGGTCAGAGATGGGCTACTGGGAGGTGGGGAGGTCAACGGAAACTTAGAAGGTGGCAGGACTCAGGCAGTCCAGCAATGGGGGACACCAGGTAGATCTCAGGAGTTCTGCACCAGATTCCTGCTCTCAGGGATGGAAAAGTGACATAAGGCTTTGGGGTCTGAGAGAGGACAAGGAGAGGGAACTCACTTTTGTTGATGATGACTGCACAGGTGATAGAGGATCCAGCAGATAGACATCTCGATAGATACACAATAAATATATGGGCCTGGAATTCCTACTGTAAACTTGATGGCATTACCACTGCCTTCTATAAGTGAGGAGTCTGAGTTTAGACAATGTACTCATCAGAGGCAGCAAGAGAGGAGACCCAAATTCAGGTTTACCTCATTCTCACACCTGTAAAGCCCTTACACCATTTGGGTTGGCTGAAGAATTAGAGCAGAAGCCTAGTGGGAGAGAGGGAGTCCACAGGGGTCCGTGCTTGAGTGGTAGCGCAGTGTGGCCCCTGACTGGGCCAGAGAGGCACGTAGAGAGGGAGTGGTAAAATCAGGGCTGCGAATCCACAGGGCCAGCTGGTTGTGTGATTTGCTGGGACACAGCATTGGAGTGTGATGGTCAACACTCTCACCCTAAGAGGGAGTAATGCAATCCTGAGCCCACCTAGAAGTCACTGGAACGCTTTCTAATCTTGGTCAGGATTCACTCAGTGACTCCAAGGAGGGAAGCATCAGTAGAGCCCATGGCGGGAATCTGGTGTAAGCAAAACGGGGCAGAGGGAGTGGCGAGGAGCCTGCTGCTGTGCAGGTGGGGATGTTTACATAGATGAAGCGAGTGCCCGAGGACACCCAGCAGTCAGGCCGCAAGTGAGGGCTGCACCTGGCCTCCCCCAATGCCTGCCCTGCAGTTTTCCCTACCATGCTCAGGAATCATCTCATAGCAGCCTGTGCCTTACTTTCTCTCTAAGAACAGTGGCGTCCACTCCTGAAGCTTTCACTGTCCTTTTCTTTAAATACCCTTCTTCAGGTGCGTGAACAAGCCAGGAGAAGAGCTTTGAAACAAGGGTTGGGCTGTGGCCACTTTGCCACAGGAAAAAAAAGAAAAAGAAAAGACATAACTCAAGATTTTAGATTGTTCTCTGCCGTGAATTTTAAGCTATCCTGACCAGTGATTGTATATAGCTCACACAGTTACAAATCTCCTCTCCTTTAACTTTGGAAATATCTGTTTTTAAAGCATTAGACATTCATTATAGGAAAAAAGAAAAAGTGATAGCTCAAGTAAACAGCATGAAAGGTTTAGACAGTATCCGATTTTTCTGGACAAGATTTTTAATTGTTCTCTGCCGTGAATTTTTCATCTGTGTTTCCTTTATAGATTGGCTTTGATACCTAAATGAGATAATACATGAAAACTACTTAGCCCACATCCCAGCTGAGTGGTTTACATGCACTCTCCAGGCTAGTTCTCAAAAAATATCTGCTATTATTTCTTACGAGAAGGTGGGAAGGTGATGCATTCCAAATCCAGCGCCGTTTAGGGGTAGCTGATGTCTGGCTGTGCTGTTGGTATCTGTGTCTTGTTTTATGCTTTATGTCAGCTCTACACACTGGGTGAACTGCAGTTTAAACATTCTCATCAAAGTTAATGTGACACTGCCTGTTCTCCTCACTGCCACCAAGTGTGATGACAGCCTTGTTCTGTGAACTACCAAAGTAATGTCATTGCCTTCCTACTCTGCTTCCTATAAGTGGTATCATCTTGAACTTAAAAAAAAAAACAGTGCAGGAGAAAATGTTATCACGTCAAGCAGGAAATTACTGTCTGTCTTTAGGGCAGCAAGCGAGACAAAATTTTCAGAAGCCAAATGGAAGCAGCAAACATTTAATTTGACCCTTTTCTTCCCAGGCGCATCCCGATTTGTCAGTTATGGAACCATTCAGACCCCTCTCGTGGACTTTGTTCTAAACTGGAAAGCATGCAGTGGTCTTCCTTTCTTCTTCTCGAGAGGAGAGGGCTGACTGTCTTCACGCAAATTAGTCAGCTTTTGTTGAAAAACTTCAGGGAACTCATCTATGAAATGTAGATTCACAATAAGAAATGCAGCACATCTCACTCTTCTTCTTTTAGCCGATGTGGGATTATTTCCCACAGTATGGAATTTTTTTTAAGTGTTTCGTTAGAATGCCAAAACTCCAGCAAAGTCTTGGACCACTTTCATGGTGGTAGCGGAGCTATGGAAGCCATTTATTCAATATTGCATTATTTTCAGATTTTTTTTACATAGCCACAAAATATGTAAAAGAATGCAAAAAAGTAGAACCAAGGTACTGAATTTACAACCAGCAATTATAGGCATTGAAGTTGTGAGATTCCTTTTACTCCTTTAAACTTATCTTTACATGAACTGGGGACAGTACAACAATAATTCGTTACTAATGAGCAAAGACTGTTTTGACAGCTTGTAATACTTCAGAAATCTGTCTCGTTATTCTGACTGTTAATGAAAGCTTCTTTTATCCCTTTTGCTGTATTTCAGTGACAATTTCAACAAGCACCTTCTTCGATGGGTTGTTGGTGACAGGACTGTACACCTCTACCAGCATTCAAGCTTCACAAAGCATCAGCGGTTCCAGTGCTTTTGGATTTGGTAAGCTATCCTGACCAGTGATTGTATATAGCTCACACAGTTACAAATCTCCTCTCCTTTAACTTTGGAAATATCTGTTTTTAAAGCATTAGACATTCATTATTCATGAGAAGTGATTTTTTGGTGTGTTGGCTTGAAGTTGGGCGATTGAAATAAGTCCTGTAAATGTGCAGCCAGCTATGAGCTTGTGTGACAATCTTTCTGTCCCTCCCTCCCTTTACTGACTGCTGCACTTGGTTCTGTGGAGTTCATGTGAATCTCTGGGTTCTGTCCCTTTGGTTGCTGGAATTCACTGTGATACCCGTGCAATCCTTCAGGAAGCTGTTCTCATAGATGGTTATTAAGATCTGGTGCAACTGAATTCTGTACTTACAAAAATATTTAAAATGCTTACATGATTTTTTTTTCTTTAAACCTGAGCCTGTCAGGTCACTTCCATGGCGAAGCAGAAAGCTACCAGATGACCACTAAGCCCAGAGGATTCTCGATTTGGAAATCTCTCCTTTACCCACAGTGCTGTAAACAAGCCAAGCTGGGATTAAGTAGACCCTTCACAGCGTCAAAAATAAAAATTTAATATACTAGTTTATGTAAGATTGAAACCACTGAGCTTACTCTAAAATTGAAAAATTACACAGGACTTCCTCCACTGAGGTATCATCTAAAGAGGCTGTGTGTTCCATGTTTGAGTTTTTGTGGCATTTATCAAATAAATAATTTTCATCTACTTCCAGTACCTGGAAGGGCACCTGCTCTGTGTCAGGTCCCAGACATGGGTCCACTCTGGTGACTCCTGACTGATGTCACAGCAATAATGTCCATGCTGTATCATCACCCTGCTGGCCCAAGACAAGGCCCACAGCCTCAGAGTTTAAAGGAAACTGGAAGTCATTTAATCATCATGTTCAGTTATTTCACTTTGAGAATTTGCTCTGTTTTTTAAAGATCTAGCTAAGATTTTATAATCTGTTCTTAAATTCTAAACTCCAAAGGGGGGGGGTCCCTCTTAGGTGCAAAAATCCTATTTACTTAGCCCACTTTTTTGTGTGCTCTGTGGAGATGCAGGGTCAGGTTGTAATCTGTCTTCAATGTATGCATGTAATTGTAATTACCTATTTTATTAGAGTAGGTCCTGTAGGTAGGACTGCCAAATTTAGCTAATAAAAATGAGACACCCAGTTAAATGTGGATTTTAGACGAGCAAGTTTTTCTTTAGATTTAACAAGTGGTATTTATATTCTTGAGCTCTGCCCTAGCCCAATTACATCAAAACCCTTGGGTAGAGTTTGGACGTGGCTCTTTTTTCAAGCTTCCCGGGTGATTCTTATCTTTAAACTGGGTTGAGAGCCCCTGTGCTGGATGCAGTCCATCAGCTGCAGCCTCATGTGGGACCTTGTAACTGCAGAGTTGCAGGATCACTCCAGACAGAGTCAGAAATTCTGGGGAAAGGACCCAGTGATCACTTTTCAATAAATGCTCCAACTGATTTGGATGCATACTTGACTTGAGGGTCACAGGACTAGAGGAAAGGCAGAGGGTAGTTAAAAATGACCATACAAATTTATAGTAGCAAACTTTGTTAGGGATCGGCCAAGAAGCACTCTGAGAGCTAGGAAAGGGCATGGCAGAGAAAGTAGATTTTGAGATTGCTACTAAGGAGGAGCAATATGCAGCTAAAGGTTTGTGGATGGTGGAACATGACATATCCAAAACAGGAGCAGCAGGTGCAAAGGCCTCTGGGTAGGAAGAGGCTGGTTGTGTTCTAGGAAATGAATAAAAACTTCAGAAAGGCTGGGCCTGGAATCTAGAGGAAAGGTGATAAGGGTGGGTAGGAGACCACATCATTTAAGATAGTGTAAGTTTTGGCTCTCTATCTTAAGGGAAAGGAAGACATTGAAGGTTTTATGCTGGGGAGCGACTTGACCAGCTTTTCATTTTTAAGAGATCACTCTGGAGTGATGGTGTGTGGTGCACTAACAATAGCACCTAGGAGTCGGTGCAGAGCGACATTCCTGGAGTTACAGATTTTGATGTGGCAGGGCATGGAAACAGTCGGGCACTGGCTGGCATGAGCGACACGGAGGAGCTGGAAGTAAAAGGGGATGAGCTGAGGCTTTGAGTCACGTGGCCCTGCCGGGAGAGGCGGCCACCCCCAGCCACAGGTCTGCTGTGCAGCCCGACATCCTTCAGCCCAGTTTCCTCCTCTATCTGATGGCCATGAGAGAGCACCTGGCTTCAGGAGATGTTGGGACGTTCTGAGAATTACAGGAGGTGATTTATATAAAGCCTGAAGCACACAGAAAACACTAAAAAAAAAAGCTAACATTTCCAAAATGGTACACCTTGGTGCCCAAAACAGGCAACTTCCTCTGTCCAGGATGGGTATACAGCTTGGGGAAGTAAAAGAAAACCACGCTGCAGTTCATCGAGATTTGACAGAACTTGGCTGAATTAAATACCTATTAATTGTCGATTTGAGGGCATTAGTAAGGAAACTCATGAAGATCATTCATAAGTGCACTGTAAACATATTTTGAAAGAATATACAAGGTGTATATTTCATGTTACCTCTGACTTTAGCCAGTAAGATAAAAAGTTAAGAATGAAATTTTCAGAAATCGTTTGAGGAAAGCCAGGCATTAACAAATTTTCTGCTATAACTTTGAAAGCTATACAAAGGTTCTTTTTATTTGAATTAGAATGTATTCTGATTAGCTAGCTCAAAATCATATTTAACCTTCCCACCACTGTGAACCCAGTATCACTAATTTGATGGCTCAGAGGTTTCTGAACATGAGTAGAACCCATGGATGATAGTTTGACTTACATAACTAAATATTCAGACCTTTGGCATTTTTATGGGGTATAATGTATGTATAATATAATGATTTCATATCTTTTAAGTTCTAGTAATATCCAAATATTTTTTGGATATTATTTATGTGATAGTAGTGCATAGTTTTAAAAGTAAAGTTTAATACTATGCTGAATTATTTTAACAGTTAAACTTATCTTTTTCAGTAATGGGGATTGAACCCAAGATCTCAAAATGTGAGTGCTTTACTACTGAACCCTTTTATTTTTTTGAGATAGGGTAGCCCAGAATACCCTTAGGTGTGCACTACTACAGTCATCATAAATAGTATTCTTTTGCTTTTTTTTTTTTTTTTTTTTTTGAGTCACAGTCTACTATGCAGTTCAGACTGGCCTTGAACTCACTTTGTAACCCAGGTTGGTCTTGCAGAAATCCTCCTACCTCAGTCTCCCAAGTACTGGGATTGCAGGTGTGCACCATCACACCTAGCTTTTAATGTTTTGAATATAAAGTAGAAGACATGCTGTCTTTTTAGAGAAAAGAATCACTTTTAGGGAAAGAAAAAAGTCATAATTTTGAGATATCTGAGATTTACCATATTGTTTGCAATTTGAGGACAATATGAAAAGATTTCATTTGGTTAGAATGCAGATAGAAAAATAAAGGAAACTTACTGAAGATAAAATTGAAGAGAATCACTGCTCTTTGGTATGTTAGTGGTTATGGTTGCATCAAGCTGAAGTGTGTGGTATTCACTGATACAGCACAAAGGCATTATTGAATACATGATCTATCCTTAGTCTGACTGTTTTGATGGAATGTTAAGCAACAGGGTTTGCTTGGCATTTTCCCAACATATCATGGGATTAGTGCAGGATATATTTAACAATAAGTGACCAATAAGGCAAAGGAAATCTTATAGTTGAATCTAAATAGATACTTCTTAAAGATTTTTCTACTTGGAGTTAATTTTACTTGTATTAGTTTCACTAAACTTACATCTACTCCTCTTTAAATATAAAATATGTATGTGACCAGCCAAGATAAGCAGTAGTTATTCTTAAGATATTGTTGTAGCAATGTAATTCCACTAACATAACTACAGCCTGTTATGCAAAACTAGAATTCTTTAAATAAAATGCATGCCTCACTGACCAAAAATAGACAAATGCCTAATAGCCAGAAATACATTAAGACAATAGCTATGCAAAAGATGACAGTAAAGCCAGCAGTGCCTGGCTTGAAATACTTCATTTTGCTTGTCAACTTAAGAAAACATGTTGCCTGGGGAAGTGTGATGGTTAATTATGGATATCTTTGTGCATTCCCAGGAAAAAAAAAATGCTTCCCTCTTGTCTTTGGATTTGAATTTCAGCTCAATCATGTAAATCTTCAAGGCTTATTGTGGTCGCTCAATGAAAGGCTATTTGAAATATCCTTTCATACAAAATTGTTCCTTTTCCAAGGCTGAAATTAATTTTACTCAACATTTAATATTCTGGCTATAAACGCTGGAGCTTTCACTCAGTTTTTGCTCTTCTGGCCCTGAGCCTGAGATTTAGGTTTGCAGTGCTGATGAGAGGCTGCAGGTCGTTAAACCCTGTATAAATTAAATTTTCGTGCGTTGTTCTTCCTGATTTTTCTCAGCTAATTCTACTTAGCAGTTTTTCACTTAAACCTTTGTAATTTCCTTGTCTTTTGCTTGTTTTTTCTGTACTACTTAGACATTCTAGACTCAATCATTTAAATTACATAACTCTTAAAATGGCAAGATTTGAGGAAATCCAAGTTTGAGGGAAAATATCTAGTGAACCAATGCAGACTATTTTCCTTCTTAGTTTTTTCTGTTAAATACTCAATGAAACATATATTTTAATAGCTATTAAGTGATGTAATGTAATGTAAAAATTAGTGTTTCCAATATTATCTTTAAGACATAATATTAAAAGTCTTTGCACTTCATGATCTGATTTTTTCAATATGATTGACACCAATCTTAAGTAAATAGGTGTAGTTACAAAACAAATTAAATGTTTCAAGAAAGAATTGGAATTTTAGTAACTCAGACTTGTCAGTGACTAATAAAAATATTTACTTCACCAGTAGGTTTATAAGGCACAATCATGTTTGTTTGCCATGATACAAGTTCTGGTTAGTATGTTATTTTTGCTAAAAATAAAAATACAGGGTCTGTATAATCTAAATTTGGTTACCTTTATATATTAAGACAAAGTAGAACCTGTTTTAACTTTGCTAATTATCACCAGGACCTCCTGCTCCCCTGAGGATTAACTACAGTTCAGTCTTAGATGCTCTACCTGTGTTGCTGCAGTACACATGTTCTGAATGTATATGCACATAGTTAGGGATTAATATTTGCTAAAATGGGGCAGTCACTAGCAACTTGATTAAATAGGGTCCTATCTAGTAGTGGTATTTATTTGCTAGTTGAAATTAAGTTAATACTTTACTCAGAACCTGGTCGAATTTATTTTGTCTCTTTACAAAGAAATGCAATTTAAATGTAGTTGCATAATTCAAAGGTGTGAACCTGGGTATGGTAAGTGATCTGTGATTAGCAAGAAGACTAGGTTAATTAAATGAATTAGTCAACTATGGAAAGAGCAGAGCTGACCAGATGTTACTGCTATTAATTTTTCTTTCTTATGAGCATTAAGTTTGGCCTTTATCCATCCTTTTTATATACGCTAACATAATCACCATTAAGAAATAAGTTTATGTAGTTTGTATTTGACACATGACAGTGAATTCAGAGATATTTCCCAACTCCTAAATAACTAACTCAGAAAGGATCACTCACTGAAAGTGTGGGCATTTTACATGAAACTGGTTGAAATAACCAGCCAGTAAGTTTCTGATGCACACGTGTAGGTGAGTGACATTTGGACCAAGGAGGCTGCACTGGAGTTAGAGAGGAAGACTGTTCAGTGCCATGGCTTCTCACATGACCTCTCAAGTTTGGCCACCGAGGTTCCACACCTGGCTCTGTTTCTTGCTGATGTGGGTGGTTGAATTCCCCAAGCCTCAGTGTCTCCTTTAAAAAAAAAATTGGCTAACACTGAGTCTCAGTTTCCAAAGTTGTTGGATGGATTCATATCTGGTCAAGCACTTAGTATATGTTATATGCTCAAAATAGGCACTGGCTTATCATTTTAAAGTGTACATTTTATTTACTTCAAATATATTCTATTGTGTGGTGGGATTTTTTTGTTTTGTTTTGTTTTTTGGTACCAGGGATCAAAATCATGACCTCACACTTGCCAGGCAGGCACTTATGCCACTGAGCTAAATCCCCAGCCCTTCAAATATATTCTAAAGACTATATGATTAATGCCACTATCTAATCCTAAAATGCTCTCATAACCTCTAAAAGAAACACATAGCCATTCCTTCCCCATTCTTTCCACCCCAGTGTTGAGCAGCTAATGTACTTCCTGTGTTATGGATTTGCCAGTTCTGGATGTTTTTGTGTAAGTGGGATTGTATGTATGTGGTTTTCTGTGCCTTGCTTCTTTTCCTCAGCATAATGTTTTCAAAGTTCCTCACAATGTAGCATGAATCAGTGCTTCATTCATTTTGGCAGATAACTATCCCATTGCATGGAGACACTTCGTTTTATTAGTGAGTGGATATTTGGTGTCTACTAGATTCTTAAAAGGAATTAGGGTAGTACAAATTGGAAAAAAGAAAAAAAGGAAACAGAAAAAAGGTGCTATAAAGCAAGAAGATCATCAAATTCCTTAATTACTCATCAATGGCTCTAAAACGTATATGTGCAAATTTTGGCTTTCTTGGTCTTCTCTAAAATCTCTGAAGATCAAAATTAACTTTCCTGCTTGATGACTTTGACCTGAAAAGGATTAAACAGAGAAATCAAGTTGAATTTCCCCTCTGCTGCCCTTTTCTGCAATTCAAGATAGGCCACCATAGCGCACTTCTCCTGTCAGACTTCGGCCTCTACGGAAGCCCTCAGATGCACAAACCAAGCTGAGTCAATCCCTTCCTAGCACAGGAATCTCAGTGGAGACTGAGAAGTCCCAGTCCAGGCCTTCCAGAGCTGGATGCAAGGGACCTGTGAACATGTGAGAGCTGGACATTGCTGTCATCCTCAGGGGCCTCTCACAGAGGAACTACGCTGCCTGAGAGCAGTGTGCTTTCTTGGCCCTTATTGTAGGGTTTCTTCCCATCTTGGTTCACTATTATTGGCCTCAAGAAATAACAACAGAACTAGATAATACTATGAAGTACTTGCTAAACGCCTGCTATGTTGTGTTACTTCTTGATCCTGAAAGAATCCCACTGTAATTCTTATTTCATAGTAAAGAACCCAGCTGAGAGAGAGGATAAGTAACCTGCACCAGTTCTTGCTTGTTTAGAAAACTTTAGGTTAATTCAGACTACCTCTGTGACCCTCAAGAAGCTCTTGTTGCAACCCAGGCCAGTTTGAGTCGATTTCTACTGTGTCCAAAAGAAGCTTGGCTGAGAAAAGCCCTCTGTTTTAACTCTGCCTGTCCCTGAGCCCAGTTCTTTCCAGGTTCTTGCTACTGTTTCCCAGACACCTGCTCTCACCGTATGCACGCAGTCATGCAAGCACCAGTCTAAACAACTCCACAGTTCCAAAACCCCAGCTGCTTATCGCTGCCTCTCATGCCCTGGTTTCTGGCCCTTGGAGTTGCTCCGGCTCCGTCTGTTGGTGAAGCCCTGCCATCTTCTGGGGCCTGCGCCCTCACTCAGCTCCTCCACGGAGCTGTTACAACCTTCTCATGCCCACAGCCACAGAGCCCTGGGCTCTCTCTACTGAGTTTCACTCTCTGTTCTCTGTCAGCCACCCCTAGCAATCTGTTGAATTTACTTGTTTACAAACCTTTTTATCCTTTGAAGGACAAGGAGATTATCTAGTCACTTTCACAAGTGGAAAAAAAAGTCTTTGAGGATTTGTAAGATGTTTTTCTTCTAAAGTTGCCATAGCTAAGTGCATATCTGTGTACAAGTATGTGGGTGGACTGGGAAGAAATATGGTACATCTCTAATTTTGAAGGTGTTTCTAAATCTATATGTGTACACAATGTATGTGTACATATGTGTACATGAATTTAAAAGTATTCTAGCATGTGACTTTCATCATCAAACATTCTAGGAAAGCATCACGCAGACTCTGTGCTTTTCTCTCCTGGAGGTGGCAGGTACACAACCTTTCAGATAGAGTGGTGAAGGATCTTCTATAGAATCATTAAAGGGGAAAGATCTCCAACAATTTGTTCAGGCCAGACTCATTTCGCAGGGGACATCAGTGCTTAATGATGCACCATAGTCCTTATCCTATCTCTTACATCTTCCCAGATGTGGTAACTCTCTGATTCCTGGGGAACTACTGTATAAAGGTATAATCTCTTTAACATCAGAAACTTTCTTATATAATTTCTTATATAGTTACAATCGTCAACTTTTAAAAAAGTAATTAAGTCTTTGTTTCTTCTTTCAGGCAAAAAGTTATATGCATAAAAGATTCATACATCTCCTATATCCTTCATAATTTACTTGCTGCTTTTCCTTAGACAGATTCTAGAAAGAGGAATTTAACCCTGTTAAGTACCCAGAGCTGGATATGCCTGCATTCCCAGCTACTTTGGAAGCTGAGACAGGAGCATCACAAGTTGGTGGTCAGCCTTAGTAAAATTTTACATAAAATATAAACATAAAAATAAAGCATAGGTTGGGGATAGAGTGCTCGTCTAGCATGCATGAAGCCCCAATTTCTATCCCTAATACCAAAAGAAAAATGGAAAAAAAATAGATGTATCTGGAAGCCATTGTCTGTTCTTTAGAGATACATCCTGAGGAAGAGCAATTGTGGGTACGAACCCTTCCTTATTCCTCCTCAAACAAATATGCTCGGAATCAGAGTTAACTGGTTGTTCATAAATGGGGGCCTTAGAAATGGATCTGATGGAAGTTGCTACTTATAAGTTAGGATTTTAGAACATGCGTCAGTTTTGCCTGTCAGTTTAAAAAATTTATTTGTGAAGAGCTTCCTTTATCTTGGCAAACTGGAATAACCTTATTTCTGATGTTAAGAAGCCATTTGCACTGACGATTGGTCAGGGACAAACAAGGACAAGGCAGAGGTTGTCCCAGGAACACCCTCCCGGGGCGAAGTTACTCTTTTCATTGGTACAAGTTTGCGGTGCCTAATGCTCTACAGCCCCGTGTGGAGTTAGTCGGTGCTTGTGCAGAGCTCATCTCGGGTCCTTTATTCACTCCCCTTTCCTCCGCCTCTTCTCCATATCTTCTCCATATCCTGACCCCTTTCCCACTCAAGAAAGATCTGTCTCCCTACATCCTGTTATTTATCCTTGATGTTACTCTTTATTTGTATTTTTGGTTTCTCCTATAGGAGCAACCATGTGATGTTTAAGCTTGTGTGTCTGATTTATTTCACTTAACATGGTTTCAAGGTGCATCCATTTTCCTATACATAACTCAAGTTTATCCTGCCTTACGGCAGAGTAATACTTCATCATCTACCAATACCGCATTTGCTTTATCCAGGCATCTGTTGATGAACATAAAGGCTGTTTTCAAGAGTTAGCTATTATGAATTGTGCTGCTATAAGCATGAGTTTGCATGTGTCACTGTCATACAAACTCTTATGGGAAGATACCTAGAAGGGTAATAGCTGAATCAATGGAATTTCTAGTGTTTTGAAGAATCTCCATGCTGATTTCCAAAGTAGTTGTACTGGTTTACGTTACTCCCAACAGTCTAGGAGAATTCCTGCCCCAGCCCTGCAGTCTCTCCAGCATTTGTTACTATTTGATTTCTTGATGAAAGCTATTCTTTTGGGGTTGAGATGGAATCTCAGTGTTGTTTTACTTTGCATTTCCCTAAAATCCCCTGTGCCAGAGTTTTAAGGAAAAAGTCAGGGAGCAAATTCCCTCACACAAACCTTCATGCTTCATTAGATGAAAACAGAACTGGGAATACTTTGCCTTTCTCGAGTAAACTTAAACACACACACACACACACACAGCAATGGTGGCTCCTGGCTGATAAGAGATGTGGGTCCCTAGGGAGGTGACACTTTCCACAGAGTGCCAGACTGTGCACTTCAACAGGAACCAGGGCTCAAATGTCTGCTTCAGGGAATAAACCTCAAACATTGACTCCAACCTAAGTCATTTTCCTTAGAATGTAGTTTACTTTTGAGGTGTCCCAGTCTTTTTTAGTTTTTTACATTTTTGGTTTCCAAATGATGATAAATGAGTTTATATTCTGTGTTCACAGTAATTGATCTATAAATAATCTTGCATAAATTTGGCTGCTTCTTTCCTGGCAGTTAAGTCTGATAGTTTATAATGTCATTAATTCTTAGAAAAAAATTCTGATAATTATCTTGGAAAAGTAAAAAGAAGTAGCGAAAATAAATTCATGACGCCTCCCTGGAAACCATTCTGGATGTGACATATGAATTTGGAAACAGATGAAGAGAGCATTGCAGCGGCTCCTTCACCAGCCTCGGCTGGGTGTCTGCGGCAGGCTGCAGCCCTCCGAGGACAACGGCCATGCTCAGCCTTGCATTGAGCTTCCTAGAGGTGTAGGCAGCTTGCTGGGCGAGCGCACAGCTGGGTTACTGTTTGCAGGACTCCCAGGGTCTCAATGGAAAGATACTTGCTAGTGTGGGAGTCGCCTTTTTGGAAAACAGAATAGCAGAAATTGTTACTACCTCGGTCAAAGTTCAGTCCCTGCTTCCCGCCCACTTCTCTTCTTACATGGTTTCATAGGTCAGAACCATGTTGTTGCTATTATCTGGTTAATGATATAATTTCTGGTTCTTTTTCAGAAATGTTCCCTCTAGGTGAACTCTGGTACGTAGCAAATTCAAATCAATGTAGCTATCAGAAATCACTGTCTGGGAAGATGTTTGGTTTATCCTCTGTTTTCTCTATACTATAATTTTTGCATTAGGAGGGGAATATTTTTTAACCTTAGTTTAAGTGGTATGACCGGATAGCATTTGTAAGTGTAATAACAACAAAGGAGAAAAATCTGTTGCTAATAAAAGAAGAATTCATTTGGGGTTTGGCTCTCGGATCCTAAAGAATGGGGTGAACGAGCAATTCTAGAATAATTAGGAGACTGCCGGCATTTCTTCCTAGTGCATCCCCCTTTCTCTCTTTGTTATTTATTTATTTTAAAGAGGGAAACACCAAGGAAAATAAAACAGAGTAAAACTGATCAAAATAAACTAGTATAAGTGATACAGGATTTCAAAACTTTATGAAATCAGCCATAGTTACCATAATGCCTGTCATTGTCTTCAAAACAGCTGCAGATACCTTTGGACATAGTAAAAATCGAACAGAACAGAATAGAATAGAAAAAAAAAACAGTGCAATAAAGGACTTCAAAATAATCTAATAGTAACCCTAAAATGGCTATTATAATTTGCCTTGCTATTTTTTAAATAGCTGCTCATGCCATCAGATTTAATATAATCAAAACCAAAGAGAATAAAACCCAACCCAAGAAAACAATGAAAATGATAATGGTTTCCAGGCGGGGATCTCCACCTGGTGAGGCCAGGTTCTTCCTCAGCATGGCGCTGACTCACAGAGAGAGGCTTGGGTGTGGCTGTCCCCACTCTGGCAGTGGCCTGTGCATGGCAGTGGTGCATGGCAGGGACCGCCTGCTGGTGAGGCCTGGTTCTCTCCCCTTGCAATCCCTGTTTCCTTCTTGTCAGTTTTTTTTTTTTTAATAAGGACCTGAAATCGGCCACACCTCAGAATGAATTTTAAAGTCCTGTGTTCATAGCAGCTTCACTTCTTGTAAATATTAATGTCTCATGATATATAAATAGGTCCTACACGGCAGAGGGGGATGAGGATTGTAATATTAAAAAAAAAACTTGAAATGTTCTGGTTAAACAAATTTGAGCAGTATTTCTTCAAATCTCCAGTAAGTGTTCGAGACCTAATTTACAATCATTACATAAAATTCATCATTTTGAGTCCAATTCAGCAGTTCTTGGTATATTCACCATTGTATAATCATCACCATGCATTTAGAAACATTTCCACCAGACTAGAAAACAAAATCCTATACCTCTTAGCAGTTAGTCCCACGTCCCTCTCCTCTCTTCCCATGGCAAGCACGAATCTACTTTCTCTCTCTGGATTTGCTTAATCTGAACTTTTCATATAAATAAATCATACAGTATGTGGATTTTTGTAAGTAACTGCTTTCATTTTCATCTTTTCAAGATTCATCCAGGCTGAAGCTTGTATTTGTATTCTTATTTATAGCTATATAATATTCCGTTGTGTGGGCAGCCCATATATTAAGGATCTGTTTGAGCTGTTAATGGACATTTGGGTGGTTTGCATCTTGGCTACTATGAATTATGCTCCTACCAACCTTATGTGCAAGTCTTTTTGTGTGAACTATGTTTGTTCAAATTCTCTTGGGTGTATGCCTGGGAGTAGTATTGCCAGGTCATATGGTAATCCTGTTTAACTTTGTAAGGCACTGCCAAGCACTTTGCTGAAGCAGCTGGACCACTTTACATAGCCTCTAGCAAAGTGTGAACCTCCCATTTTCTCTACATTCTTGGCAACAGTTGTTAGTTTTGGGGTTTTGTTGTTGTTTGTTTGTTTTAATTATGGCCATCCCACTGGCTGTGAAGTGGTACTTTATTGTGGTTTGGTTTTCATGTCCCTAATGACTAATGACTCTAAGCATCTTTTCATGTGCTTATTGGCTAACTTGCTTGTCTTCTTTTGGACAAATATCTATTCAACTTGATAACCCATTTTTAAATTTTGAATTATCAGCCTTTTATTGTTGATTCATAAGTT
Organism: Hydrochoerus hydrochaeris; assembly: GCA_004027455.1. Lineage (NCBI taxonomy): Eukaryota > Metazoa > Chordata > Mammalia > Rodentia > Hydrochaeridae > Hydrochoerus > Hydrochoerus hydrochaeris. The sequence continues at coordinate 81,925 of PVLA01004858.1, forward strand.
TATAACATTATTGCACATCATGAATTTCTAAAAGTAACAGATAATGAACATTCTTTCAAGAATTGATGTTAAGATTCTTCCTATCTGCTCTCAGAAGCACATCTCTTCACATCTTGTAGTGTTAGTTTTTCAGGGGACAGTTCGTAAATCATCATTTTAAAGAATAATACATCCTTACTAAATTGATCACTTTAGTCCCTGGACTGTAAAGATGGTTTAGTCTTAGAACATTAATATTTTTCTTTCTGGTTTTCTACTTTTCTGGTAGTGGGAAATGCTTAAATAGTTAGAAAATAATGTAGCTATTTATTGTTGATATGGATGTAGATTGCTTTACTTCTCCAGAAAGCATTCTGGAATACATAAACAGAGCCATTAAAAAGTTTGTGTACTTTGGCACAGTTTACTGTTGTGAATTTTCATGGGAAAATTTGAAAATCATCTAAATACCCAACAATAGGGAAATAAGTACTAATGGGAAAGAATAGTATGTTGACTTTAAAATTATATATTTTTAATAATATTGAATGACATAAAGAAGTGGTTATGGTATAATTTAAATAAAGATACAACTACATGTTTCCCAACACACAGAAAAGATAAATGTTTGAAGAGATGAAAATACTTAATTATGCTGACTTTATCATTAGAAATTGTATTCATACATCAAATTATCATATCATACTCCACAAATATGTGCAACTATGTGTCAGTAAAGAAATCTTCTTATTTGTCTTGATCAAAGCTGAGTTTGAGTCAGTTAAAATAAATTCAATGTACTTGTTTATTTTTTTATGCATCACTGGATAACAGTTTAATTAGTGTTGTAAGTGGTTACTAATCTAGTAAGAAGGGAGTGGGCTGGAGAAGTCCTTGAGTAGGTTTTGATATTAAATAGCTTGGTTAGGTAATAAATTTGCCAGTTTCAGATGACAGATGAGAAAGCCTTAAATATGTTCCACGATAGGGAATTCCACTAGTGTCTGTTCTGGTTACCTAAACCCTATTTCCAGTTCTGATTTCTTGAAGATGGAACATGAACATAGACAAACCTGTGAAGTTTAAGTGCAGAATTGTAGATATTTGTGATTTTTGTTTCACATCCTCTATCAGGTGGCTTTTCCACTATAATTTCAAAGCAGTATTTCTGTAGCTTCTTTTTATGAAGTGTTTCTGAAAATTCGAGTTAGTTTATGTATAAACAGTAACTCCTAGGAGGACTTATTTTTCAATCAGTTTGTATAAGAGTTAATGAAGTTATGTGAGATAGTAACAGGTTCGCATGGGATAAACAGATTTGGGAGCTCACACACACCACAGGCACACATTAAAAGCACAATTTGGATAAGTACAATGGCAGAGGCACAAAGATTGTACCACAGAAAAACAATGGTACCTACACCCTGGGTACAAGGCTGAGGAGGCCGAATGAACTCATCTGAAAGAAGTGCTCTGTCACAGATATATTTGCATGGTTTTATGTTATATTACTTACTCATCTAATAAACTGATGTTATTTTTTAAAGTCTATTTGGGAATAGGGATTTGATTAAAGTTGCATCAGTTTACTACATGCAGCTGTGTAACCCAGCTGCTTAGCAAAATGCACTCTTACCATAACCCCCGGAAGTTCCCTCTCATCTTTAATTCCCCCATAAGTTTATCTCACCCACTGTAGAACTTCATATAAATGCATTATTTAGTATGTACTTCTTGTGTAATGTTCATTGAGCATGTTTGTGAGGTTTATCCATATTATTTGTAGGACTATGTCACTCTTTTTATTGATGAAGAGTCCCTCCTATTACTGGGCACCTTGGTTGTTCCTAGGTCTTGGTTCCTACACATACAGCTGCTATGAAGTTCTTGGAGAAGTTTCCTTGTGAATATATATTTTCATTTTATTAAGTAAATATTTAATGGTGGTGTTGCTAGGTTTTGTTTTATAAGAAATCCACAGAGTTTTTCTCTCCAAAACAGTTGATGCCCTTTCACTCTCTCCCCAGTACAGTAAGAGAGTTGGGATTGCTGTGTGTCCACACTTGGTATTTGCTGGCGTTTTGCATTCCAGTCATTTTGGTGGCTGACCATGCCATGTCATTGTGGTTTTAATTTGCATTTTCCAACTGACTAACATTGTTAGGTACTTTTCATGCACTTATTGGCCACTTTTGTTCAAATATTATTAAAAATTTTTAAAAATATTTAAAAAAAATTGAGTTGTCACTTTGTGTTTGGGTTTTAGTAGCTTTAATATAGCCTACATAGAAAGATACATTTTATGTATTTTATCATATCTATCTATCTATCTATCTATCTATTCCCATTCATGGCTTGCCTTATCCTTTTTCTCAGTGGAATCTTGTGAAGCTTTAAATCTGATGAATTCTAATTTATAAATCTTTATTTATTCCCTGGTGATTGCTGTGTGTGTGTGCTGTCTAGAAAGCCATTGCCTGTCTCAATGCAATCTTTTTTTCCCTGTTTTTCATATGTGCTTCAGATGATGGAGCCTAAATCTTCAAAAGTAGTTATTTTACAATCATCAGAACTTGTGGGTAACTAGGTTTCATACACAGTGATTGTAAAAATTTTCTCTTTAAGCATTGCCTACCTTGATAAACCAAAAAAAAAAAAAAAAAAAAAAAAAAAAAAAAAAAAAAGAAAAGAAAACAAAAACAAAAAGCATAAAATCATGACCCTTGTCATTCTGTGGCATCATTTTTAAATTTAAAAGTGTTTCACTGCGCATGTGTAAACTTCTGGCTTCCATGTGCCACTTCGTGAACAACTGAAATCACTTCCGACCCCTGGATTACTCCATGATAAGCCAAATGGGCTTCCGGACACTCCTTTCACGCCAGAGCCACATGCCAGAAAGCAAACAGATGGTAAAGCAGGCAGAAATGACCCTCGGCACTCTCATTAGAGCAGTTGGGGAAATTTTAATGGGCCCCCGTTTGCCTTGTGCTATATCTAATACCCTTTGAACTGCCACTTTTTTTTTTCCCTGTTTCAAGTCAACAACCACCATGTATATTTTAATAAGGATTATCAAACACAATTTGCCCAGAAGATGTACAGCCCTCTAATGCTAATTAGCCAAGTTTAAATAATCACTGAGTTCTGGGATAATTGGAAAGAAACACTGTTTTTCTTGCCAGTGCATAATTACTAATTAACAGGAAGATAAAATATCAGGGTAGCAGTCACATCTAGAAGAATCTGTTAACAGTTAATTAATGATGAGTTGGTGCCAAGTTGACATTGGTCAAGAAAGTTTACAGATGAAGTTCTTCTGTCACGTAAATACGTAAACATAGGCACTGTGGAAAGCTCACAGGGCTGATGGAGACCAGCGCAGGGGTGGGGTGAGCCTCTGTGGTTTTGGCTAAGCATTCCAGTGCTGTAAGGCCCACGGTCATTACACTAAGGAAGCAATGTTTCTTTGGCTCTCTGTATTCAAAACACCAACTGCTGTTTGCTACTCTGCTGCTTACACATGACATTTGAGGCTTCATTAATCTGCTTTTCTCTTGATCCTGATAATTGCGTGGGCTTTCTCAGCCTTAAACTTTCCTTGTGAAATGGGGCCACAACCTCCTCTGTGTTTTTCTGTTTATTAGAATTAAGACTTGAATGCATGAGATGGGTAACTGGAGATTCACAAAAAAAGGAAATAAAACCTTGATTGTCAGTCTTCTTTGTTTTTGTATTGCAGGAGTTACTATCATGTTGTGTTATAAAAATTTAAATAAGAATAATAATAATAAAACAAAAAAGTAAAAAATCACATACATATATTCATTTAAAAATTTGACAGTTTAAAGAACAGCAGGCTTTTAAGGAATCTATTTAAAATGTTTTTCATGTAGAGGAATGAATGAGTGGTACTGTCATGCACTTAATACATGCTGCTTAAAGATTTAAGTGTTTTATTTTTTTAATTTTTTGGTAATTTTTATTTTAAAGACAATAAAACAAGCAAAATAAAATAGATTAAAGCCAATCAAAACAAAATAGTGTGATACAGAACTTTAAAACAAGACAATAAGAAATCAACAATGGTCACCATAATGCCTCTTGCCTTCAAAATAGCTGCCCATACCTTCAGACATAGTAAAAATCTAACAAAACACAACAGAATAGAACCAATAAAAACTAAACTATGAACACAATAAAGTATATCGAAACAAGATAACAGTAAATCCAAAATGGCTACCATAATATATCTTGCTATCTTTAAGTAGCTGCCCATGCCATTGGCTATAATAAAATCAAAGAAGGCACAACAGAATAAAACCCAACCCAACAGAACAATGAAAATGATACAAGACTTCAAAACAAGATAACAGGGAATTAGCAATGACTATCACTCCCTAGAAGGAGATTCCCCCATAGATACTACATTGTGTATTGTTACCTTCTGAATAGATGATCAGACTACCAGCTTTAGGCCTGAAAAGTCAGTGGAACACTAAACACTACAATCATTACATTTATTTTACTTCAGTAGCTATCATGGCAGCCTGTGTTTCTTGGGATCAGCTGGTTGCTTATGGCAGGGGTGGGGTGTGGTGGGCTCGGCTTTTCTTGTTTCTCAGCCTTCACTGGAAGGCGCTGGCTTCTGGGTGTCCCCTTAGCGGCTTGCACATGGCGCCGGCTCACAGGGAGGGCTTGCTTCTTGTTGGCTCTTGTTCTCTTCCCCACAGTGCACTCACAGGAAAAGGCTGGCATTTCAGATTTAAGTGTTCTAAAACTGCATTGTTCAGAAAGACTCAGCCACCAGGTAAAACCCAAAGCTTCAGTTATTTCTATATAAAAGCATACTTTTTAGAAAAAAACCTTCTTGTGGAAAATCTTTACTGCAGTGATGAATATACTGAATGTCAAAGTTATAGAATTTAGAAGTTTTGTAAATAATCAAATTCTGAATTGATCAAAGGATAGGAAGGTAGCAGAACACTTGGTAAAACCAGTTTCAGAGATTGTATTAGAAATGAATAGTTTTGATAATTTATTTGGAATACACTCAAATAAATAAAGAAAAGTTTGTTGCAGTAATATTTTAATCCTTGCATGAATATCTTGGAAAAGTTATTGAAGCAGGTATTTTAGTAAACTGTAATTTATACCCTTATATTCAGTTCTCAGCTGTAATTGAGAGTAGTTTCTTTTCCAAGGGCAAGGGGAAGAGACTCATGATATATGAGTGTTTTACTTTATATTATTAGTCTGCTTTTCTGAGATTAGGGAATCCCGTAAGTAATTTAGTGATTTATTATATATTTCTCTATCTTACTGATTTTTGGCTTTTGTAGGCAGTGTACTATCCTGTTCATGTTTAAACAGTCATGACAAAGATAAATGAACTTTTTTTTCATCTTTTTTAGTGTGCATTTGTGTATGCTTGGTTGCAAAGTAAAAAGTGTATTTTCCATGGTGGCCCTGCCTGTATTCCTAGCACTCGGGAGACTGAAATGGGAGGACTGCCACAAGTTCAAGGCCACCTGGGCTACAAAATGAGTTCAAGGGCAGCCTGAAAGGCATAGTGAAATGCTGTCTAAAGAAAGATCAACAAAAATGATTTTGTGCTTTGCACCTGTAATATTAAAAGTCCTCCTCACATCAAGATGCCCCTGCAACACTGTGTGTTTGCTTACGAATATGTATATTTATGTTTTGATATCTGTGGACATTAGATTTTTTGACATAGATTTAACATTTGTAGTTTCACTGACTTAATGACTCTGCTCAGAGAATATGGTCATGCTTTAACTTCTTGGGCTAAAGCAGACTGGAATGATGCACGTTTCAATACCTATCAGGTGTCCTCTCTGTATACATACTTCAGTGCAGTATTGTGTTTCTCTAATTGCTCTAGTATGGATAGGAAGTAACAAGAAGTTCATTTCTTTGTGGAAATTATCCTACAAATGAGGCCAGTTGTTATTGCTGGAGATGGACACGAAAGGGAAGAGAACAGCCCCAGCCTAGATGCTGACATTTCTGGGCTCCTAACCTTATGGGTCGTCCTTGAGGGCTCTGCTTGATTCAGGCACCCACAGCTAGCTTTTGGCCTCCCAGAATTCCATCCTCACATGACATCACTTTGGGAATACAGCTTTGAGGGGTGGAAAGGGGAAGCATTAATTTCTTTCTCCCTATATAGCATCATTTTCTCCTCTGCCCGTGGACAGATACTTACACACTGAGTTCCTCTGGTCTCCCATTGAGACTTTCTTTACGGATAGCTATAGAAACCTGTCCTCAACTCTTTCTCTTATCTTTCAGAATTCCTATGCTGGGCTCAGAACTAAAGACTCCTTTGGCTAAGCCGTTGGGTTTCCTTTTACATGTCTAAATATAGACTCGCCACAGGCACATTCTGAAATACGTTATCTTCTGCAGGCATGCCGGGATCTCCCAGTGATCCTAATTTCAGACTGTTAGTATGAGTCTGTCCTACAAAAAGCAATGTTGTGCCGGGAAGACTTAGTCATTTTAGCCTTAACTAGACAATGCCTAGTTGGGATGCTGGAGAATGAAAAACTAAGCAAAATGAATCACAATCTTTTCACCCACATCTTTTTTATCAATGCGTATTGGTTATGCAGATTAACGGGTTTCATTTTAGAAGACTCACGTGTGCACCTAATATACTTTAGTCCTTTTCGTTCAATGCTGCCCCCTTAGCGACCCCACCCTCTGGTTTCACATTTTTGGAGGTTTCAGTGTGTACATTTCAGTCATGTCCCTCCCCCCGTTATCCGCCCTAACACTGCCTCTGCCTATTTCTTTCCTTTTGTTCAATAAGTCTCTCTTCTACTTTCTTGTCATCTTTTTAAGGATTATACATATTAGGAGAACATTTGATATTTGTCTTTGAGAGCCTGGGTTATTTTTCCTCCACATTATGATCTCCATATCTAAACATTTTTCTGCAAATGACATAAGTTTGTTCTTATTTTTGGCTGAAGAATACTGCATTGTGTATATATTACATATTTTCTTTAGCCATTCTTGTGTTGATGGACATCTAGGCTCATTTCTTATTTTTGCTACTGTGAATTATGCTGCAATAAACAGTGTATACAAGTAATTCTTAATGCCTTTGGGTAGCTCTACTTTTAGATTTTTGAAGAACCTCTATGCTGGTTTCCATAGCAGCTGTAATAATTTATACTCCCATCATCAGTATAGAAGGGTTCCTTCCCCCTCTGCATCCTCATCAGCATTTACTGTTTTTTGAAAATTTTTGCTAGGTACTCTTCCATCAGAGGATTCATATCTAGAATATATAAAAAAAAACTAAAAAATTTAACACTAAAAAAAAATCGGAGGCCCAATCAATAAATTGGTAAATGAATTGAACAGATACTTTTCAAAAGAAGACGTACAAATGACCAGTACATATATGAGAAAGTGTTTAGCCATTAGTGAAAAGCAAATCAAACTGCTCTGAGGTTCCATCTCGCCCCAGTCAGCATGGTTATCACCATGAATTATAATCTTGAAGGACGACACTTCAGAGGCCAATTTTAAAAAATAACTGAATGTGTAGCCTAACACAATTTTTAAAAAATAGTTTTGTCCCAGAAATTCAAAAGATTCAAATCTTAAATTACCTTATGCATAATTTAAACGTGCACTAAGGTTGTTTTCTTATGTAGGAAACAGAATGATCTCTGAGAGGGACAGTGGACATTCCTCCCCCAGAACTGGAGTGTGAGGCCACTTCATGGGGGAAATTAGAGGACCCTGGTCAGTTAGCAGGGACAGGTAGTAGAAGTCACACAGGAATAGAAAAGCTGTGTTCCACAGCCAGTGGAAGCATCCCACCGGCTTGTGAGGCAGAGGATGACTTTTCTTTGGACTCCTTTCCTTTCCTTTCTTTTCATTTCCTTTTTCTCTCCTTCCTACTTCTATTTTTTTTTTACTTTATTCTATTTTGCAAGGTCCTTTTTAAACCTCACTTCATTGTTTCTACTGATTTTCTCGCCTTCTGCTTCTAGTGTTGCTCTTTGGTTTCACTTCCCTCTTCCTTTCGAATCCTTCCTTTAACCATGTATTTCTCTCATCCATTTCCTCTACCTTTGTGTTTCCTCCTGTCTCCTCAGCATCTCACTCCTGCTGGTTTAAGCTTTCTCCTCTGGTCCCTGCCCTGTCACATGAGCAGCACACACTCACTTGGATTGCCCAGACACCTATGGTGAAGGTGTGCAAGGCATGGGAGAGAAACGCTGGAGGCTCATGAGCAGCAGATGGAAATAACCACTGTGACAAGAGCCATGAGAAGGACTGGAGTGAAGAAAACATAAGAGAACAGAGGAGCGCACTGACAAAAACAAACAAACAAACAAACAAACAAGCAGAATTGAACTGGTGCTAACCATATGGCCTGAACCTGGAGAAGTCTGTATTGGCAGCGAATCAGCCTTGGCATAGTCATGTTTCAGATGGCACAAGCTGTTGTGCTATGTGTTTAGAGAAGGCTGGGAAAATATTTTTACTGCTGGGCCTTTAGATAAGGAGTTTGTGGTTGTCGTTTCCCTAGTGCCTTATCTCTGTCTTAAAAGCAAGTATTTGAGTCTTTGTGGATGACTATAGACAACCTACTCATGTGACAGAACCCTCCCTCGCCCTCCCATTTATAGTTTCTGTCTCTGCTGACACTCCTGTTTATTCCTTTTTTCTTCCTCTCTATCTCCCTGTCTCTTTCCCTGTCTCTGTCTGTCTCTGTCTCTTTCAGCAAGATGACCTTCTGAAGAGATGTAGTATGTTCTGGAATGGCCTCTGCATCCTTCTAAGCCTGGTTTTATCAACAGGGCTAGAAATTAAAGGGCCTCCTCCTCTGGCCTTACACCAGCCTTTCCTCACTAATCCGTCTTGACCTCAGAAGTTTAAATTTGTATCCGGCCCTTCACACTTTATATGGGTTTGGCCCTTCGGCTCCCAAGTTGCCCCTGTGTTCATGGTTGCATTCTCCAAAGGGCAGGAAGGGCGGTGGACCTTCAGACTCCTGCCATTAATGCTCTCAGTGGATGGACTCGGTTGCCTTCTGGCTACTACCTTGTAAAGGCGTGAGATCAGAAAAGTGCAAGTGTTCCCCTTACATGATGTGCGGTATAGATTTTTCCACTTTCTAAAGCAGTCTTGGATCCTAGTGCTTACTAGAAGAGTTAAAAGATGGTGTGCACTGTCCCTCTGGCCCTGTGCTGGCACCGTCTCCCTTGATAAGTATGAGTTTGTGTAATTGCCGGTCTAGCCTCTGTATTTTCTCCAGAAACAGCTGCATGACAAGAGGTCAGAACAAGCGGTTACCACTCCGAGTCTTTGGCGTGCTGAGACCATGGCTTGGAGGGTCAGTGACCAGGAGGCCAAGCGTGGATGTCAGGACACTCTCAGGACCTGAGGATCCAGAAAGCCAGGGGACCAGGGGGAGGTCACTAGGAGTCACGCTGTGACACAGGACAAGTGGCTGAGTCCAGTGAGCAGAGTGCAGCAGCACGTGCCGTTGAGGCTTTACGCAGGCCTGCACGTGTGGCTCCTGGCGAGCTGCAAAGGCCCATGGGTGACTGCACCGTGAGGCAAGATGCTAAGTAAACAGCCATTAGGAAGCGCGTTGCATGGTTAGAAAGGACTCACAGTGCCGAACACGCGCTGCTTTATCTATGCTACCATCAAGGAATTAGACACATTCCTTTGGGATTTTTAATGCCTTTCTGTAGCCAGTTTCAAGATCTTGGTCCAAGCCCCACTTGTGGGAAGAGGCACATGAGACCCCAGGAGGCAGGGAGAGCAGCCCAGTTCCCTGTGGGTTCCCTCTACGGCTCCTCAAAGCCATGACCTCAGCCTACTTAGTAGGGTTTTTTCTTAAGTGAGCTGGTGTAGGAGAGCTCAGATCCAAATGTCATGTTGGGGGAATGGAGGATTCTAAGGGAGAGATGATTTTCGTAGGTTTAGGGACAGGCCAGAGAGAAGCTTAGGACTCTGGAAGCAGCAGAGAACACTGGTGGAGCAGAAGGCCCTGGCAGTTCCTGAAGTCTAGCTACTGTTTTTCCATGTATTTCTGGTGCAGAGGGGACACCATGGATCCATGCCCCCAGTTTCCCTAGAACTCTCTGGGCTTGGCAGGGCTGGTTATTTTGCCATTTCACGTCTTTGTATAATGTGTGGTCAGCATTCTTCCTAGAACTCTTCTGGAAATGTCAAAGATAGAGAAATAGAAAAACTTTCACAGTTCTGGTACCTCTTCATTCAATCCAGCCACTGTCCCCCTCCCATGAGGGACACCCAAGTACACACCGAAACACTCTAATTACGGTGAGTGTCGAGCACCTCCTCCCCGCGTGAATGTCTAGACTCTGCTGATCTCATGTCTGACCACAGAGAGCCCTTGGTCACTGAGCATCCAGCTCTCAGCTCCATCCCTGCTGCCCACCCTGGGTGCACAGCCACTTACCACAAGGCAGGATTGTGTCACACCCTCCATTCATTTTCCTTCCAGCTTTCTGTTACACATCCAATCCTCTCTGGATGACTCTCCTATAATTTCCCTCCCAGTTGAAAATAACTGAGTTTGTGTCCTGCCAGCCATGTGAGCTTCCTCTTCTTCTGGGTTTGGTCTTACACATTATTCCAGAGCCGGACTTCTCCATTCTTACTCTTTCAGATTATCTTAATCTGTTTTCGATTCTTATAAGAGAATGTGTGAGACTGGGTAGTTGATTAAGAAAAGAAGTTTATTTAGTTCACAGTTCTGGGAGCTGGAAAGATCTCAGATTGGGCACCAGCATCTACTTGACTTCTGGTGAGGGCTTCATGCTGCTTAACTTATATCAGGATGCTGAAGAGCTCGTAGGTGGCTTCAAAGAGAGAAGAGAATGAGACTGACAGGAGAAATAGGAGGAGAGGTGAAGAGAGAGAAAGAAAGAGATGAGAGAAAGAAGGAAAAAAGGGGTAGGAGTAAGAGGGAGGAGCAGAGGAAGAAGGAAAAGAAGGAGAGTAATAAGAGGAAGAGGGAAACAGAGAGGAGAATTATTGAGTAAAGAGGGGTGCAGAAAAAGCTGCACCCCTCATACCTGAGGCATTTGTGCGGAACAAGTAAATTCTGAACTCCTGTGGCTTGTGTTTCAGTGCTTCAGCCGTTATTTTGTGCCAAGGCAGTCAGGCTTTCTTTTTAGCAGATAAATTGACAAGATGGACCCAGGAACCCAGTGGGTTTTGGAGTGGTTGAGTATTCTGTGAATGAATAAAGACCCTGGACAGTAATCAGGATGTGAATAACATTCGCATGAAACAGAACAGCACAGTGTGCTTTCGCATTGTTTCACCTGTATTTGTACGTTGTCCTGCTGCAAGAATGTATTCGTTTCTGCTCTTAGCTCTTCCTTGTCTGCTTTACCTTCCCACAAGATTGCTGCCAGGTGAGTTAAAGGGGGGCAGTTGGCTGCCTGAAAGTTTAAGCTCCATAGCACCTGGTATGAAAGGAGCTATGTCATGGGTGTAGAATTATCGGCGGTTTTCATCCCTCCAGAATGAAAACCGTGACTGTCCATTAAGGGCGGGTAAATTTAGCTGCCCTTAATTATTATCGCAATTGTTAGCTCACCAACAACTCTCCTTATCGCGTAGCTGTGACACAGATAAGATTAGAACGTTATGGGATTTGCTAAATTAGAATTTTTTTTTCTGTTCTGACTATCAAACTGACTTTCATGTTCCCAGAAAACAAATAATTCACCATGGCTTAAAATCAAGATGTATATTAATTTGAACATGAAAAATAATCCCTTGATTGAAAAAGGCTAATTGGGGTTAGGTTCTGTGAGTACAGAACCTTGAATTGCTTTGATAGATTTTAGCATATGGATAAATCCCTTCTCCAAATTTCCCATGATGAATGTCTTTCAGTTAGGTAGCTGTTGAAGAATGTTATGCATAGAGAAAAAAATCTTATTGGGAAAAAAATGTCCATTCCCTTTTGGTATGAGTGAGGAATTCCCTATCCTATTAAAAAAGGTTGGACGTATGTATACCGAAGAGATCTGGGTCCAGCTTTGTTTTTTTTCCCCCTTTCCTGTTACTCATTTATTATATTTTGATTTTAAGAGTAACAGAAACTATTTTAAATTTCTTCCTTACTGCAGTCATCATCTACAGCCTCTTCTTTTGGCTCTGTTCATGAATAAAACTCATTAAATAATAGACTCTAATATTTAGTCACTTTTCAAAATTCATTTTTAAGATCTATTTATTGCCTCCCTTACAAATAATATAATTTGTTTTGGGAAATCATTAATGCCTGTTGAAATGGTCACCATTTTTTCTTTCTTTTTTTTTAACCTGATTAGTCTGCCATTAAATGTTTAGTTTATTTAAAAAAAACTTCCAATTGGATACACTGTGACTCAGAAATGTAACTCTAAGGCTTTCAGCACAGCATTTTGATTTTAAGACATTTATAAAACTATTACAGAAGCTGGGCGTGGAGGCTCACGCCTGTAATCCCAGCACTTGGGAGGCTGAGGCAGGAGGATCATTGTGAGTTCGAGACCAGCCTGGGCTACAGAGTGAGCTCAAGGCCAGCCTGAACTGCATAGGGAGACCCTGTCTCAAAAAGACAAAAAACAAACAAACAAACAAACAAACAAACCTATTACAGAAATATAGCAGTGAGAGTCTGAATTAGGTTGGGAGCAAAAGGATTTTAAAGGAAGAGAAGAATGCAAAAAAAAAAAGGATAATTTGCTAAAGCAAATTAATGGATATTAGAGACTACATGTATTGATAGAGAGATGGAGGGAGAAGTCAGTGATAGATTAAGAAAATGCACAATAATAGTAATATAGTCAGAATGATCACATCAGCACTGTGGCTTGGAGCCTTATAAGTTTGGTTTGAGAGAACATAGGAATCATAGTTAAGAGAAAATATGTAGTAGGAAGTAGAAATGAGAAGCAAATCAGAGCTAGGAGTTTAGCTTGGAAGGCCTCTCCACTGGCAAGAATTTATGTAGCATTAGATATTTTCATTTTTTCTTCCTTTATCCCATTTTGTTACCTTCCCCATGGTTGGTTTCAGGAAAAATTAACTGAAATAAGAAAGAGACTAAAGAGCTGTGGTCGAGAGGTTGGTTCATTGGTTGAGTGGTTGGTTGGCTAATTCCTGCATTCAAGGACAGAGCCGTTGGTGATCAGAGACTCTGTTTCTTTGAATACAACGTCCAATGAAACTTGATTCTGCCCTTGAGGAACTTAATGTTCATGGAGTTAGAGTGTGTTTCATGTGTCCACTGATGCCTACCAAGCCGCTGAACCTCAGTCACTTAATAATCATTATTTATTTGCTCCCAATTCTGCACTTGGGCAGTGCTTCCCAAGAAGGCTGGTCTCTGTTCTGTGAGGCATCTACTGAGGATGGAGCATCCAAGGTGACTCCAGTGCCTCCACTGGGGCAGCTGAAGCACAAGATGATGCTTGAGTCGAGGTTTGAAGAACAAATACAGGAGAAAAAGCATAATAAAAATGAGTGTCCCTGAGTGTGACATGTAATCCTAGTTACTTGGGAGATTGAAGCAGGAGGACTACAAGTTTTAGGCCAGCCTGGATGAGTTAGCCAGCCCCTGTCTCTAAATAAATAGGCTGGGATAGAGCTAGTGTCTTAGTTACTTTCTTGATTGCTGAGACACAATAATACCCAACACTCACAAACTGAGGAAGGAAAGGTTTATTTTGGCTCACAGTTTGTAGAGGCTTCACTCCATTGTTGGCTGGCTCAAGGTAGGACAGCATGGCAGAGGGGACAGCAGAGGAAAAGTGACTCATGCACAGTAGCAGGAAGCAGAGAGATAGTTCAAGGGAGGAGGGAGATAAACCTTTCTAGGCCACAGTCCCAGTGACCCACCTCCTCCTACCAGGCCTCAACTCCCAGATAACATTTCACTAGAAACTTGTCAGTAGACTAATCCCCTGATGAGTATCACAACCCCATGATGCAGTCACCTGTCAAAAGCCTCACCTGTGAGCTCATGAGGCTGTGGGAGAACATATAGATGTGAACCATAACACTCAGTGCTCCCAATATGATGGTCAGTGGCTTTTGACAAGACCAGTTGTAGTAGAAGCAGAAACCAGATTACAATGGATCCAGCACTTAGTGGGAAGTAAGGTAATGGAAGGAAAGAAAAGAGAATGGTGGCTAGAAGAAGACAAGGATATTGCAAGTTGCTTTGTTTAAGATGGGAGAGGCCTTGGCATGTATGTTTTAAAACGGGCCGTTGCAAAATGGCTAGCAGAGAGGATTTTGAATTTTGCCAACACAAAGAAATGATAAAAGTCTGAGTTGATTGAGATGCCTTTTTAATATTGTATACATGCATTGGAATGTCATGTCATATCCCTTAAGGAGGTACAGCTATTTTATTTTATTTTTAAAAACAAAAATATAAATATATTTTAGAAATAAAATTTTAAAATATATATTTTAAATATATTACAAATATATCTTAGCAATAACTGATACGTAGCAATCGCAAAACACTCCTTAAATGGTATGTCCTTAAATGGGAAAAAAAAAAGGAAGTTCAGAGAATTCTAGCAACTTGTTCTACATCACATGACTGGGAAGGGAAGGAATAGGCATTTGAGCCTAAGTGACAGATACTTCTGGGAGCTCACGCTCTTATCCCTTGTGCTTTTGGCCACTAATCCTGATGATGATGATGATGATGATGATGATGATGTTGATGATGATGATGATTTAGCCACTTTCCTGTCACTAAGCCAAATATCCAAACCCACAGCTTAAAGGAGAGATACTTATTTTGGCTCACAGTTTTAGTCCATAGTTGCCCAGCACTAATGCGGGAACAGGATGGCAGAGGAACATGGGGCAGGAGAAGGTGCTCAACCCATGGCAGCCAGGGAGTAGAAGGAGCAGGGAGAAGCCGAGGGGGGAGAAGTTCCTTTCCAGTTCATCCCCCCACCCCAGTGACCACCCCATCTCCTATGAGCACTTTCAGCTACTGAACCCATCAGTGGATGATGCACTGATGAGTGTGGCACCTCCATGAGAATTTGGGAGGTGCATTTTAGATCTAAACCATAACATGGATGACAGTGACAATGATGGTAAGGATGGAGGAACTTTTCCACCAAATTTTGACTAATAAAATGGATGTTGGATATCCATAGTCTATAATTTTTGGTGCCTTAATTTTCATGTTCAGTATTTGAAATAGCAGCTTCATAATGGTCATACTCCATAATCTGCATCACGGCTAAGCTAAAATTTTTTTAAAAAGCTAGAAAATAGTTTTAAAAATATGTGAATTATTTTGCATGTATAAAATTCTATTCTGCACTTTTTAAAGCTTTTTTCAAGTTCTAAATAAAAGTTGCTCGTAAGTTGCACCTAGAATGTGTGAGCTTTTCTACTTAGCTGTGTTGTGGCACCTTTAGGCTCCTGACAGTAGATGTTAAAATTACTGGCTCGAGTCAGCCATCTGTTTGGAGCCTAGAAGTAACACAGCTGAAGAGCAAGTGTGCTCAGCCTTGGCTGCTGTTTCAGATAAATAATTATATTTTTGTTTTTCATTCCCGCAAGGTGGGGAAAGATGTCTGATTTAAGCACACTGTAGTATTAAACTCAGCTTGTGCAAAATGCTTATACGCAGTTTTTGCGATATTTTGATACACTTTGCAAGGATGTGTAGGTGAGAAAAATGGCTCAAAGGAAAGAAAATTGTTGATGGCTGGGTTGGGGCCAGCTGCATGATTATACCTGTGGAAGATCTTTTCAGGGGGAAAAACTTATTTTTCCTATCAGTGTCTTCAGTTGTCAAATACTAAACATTCAAAATATGTCCATAATAAAATTGGCCCATGGAAAAAGACAGCAGTCGAGGTTTTCAAAACTGTAGAAAACACCGAGTGATCCCACCCACTCACAGCACCTGTGAGAAACTGCAAAATGATGAGAATGTGTAGGTCGCCCACTGCTGGCCTGGTCAGTGTTGGGCATGGACACACCTGTCAGATAAATTCACGTGTTGCAGGAAGCATTGTTGTGGGCGTTTTGGCAGCTCACCTTTTTCTCTTTGAAACCAAAATGAGACGAGTGTTTTGGCATCAGGAGGTCTGCATATGGTACAGCAGCACCCTCCTAGCAGAACGTGGAGATGTGGTTGGCTCCCTCATGGTGGTGGGCAATCCTGTAGCACTTAATAAAATCATCAGAGCACATACAACTCGGAACTGCTCTCCCCGCCCTTGCTAACTCTGCTTGTCTCTACTTGATGTGCAGAAATGTAAGAGGAAGGAATTGGAATAATGTTATTAGAAGTGGCTGAAATATTTGTGTAATTATGTATTTGCAAGCACTTTGTGTGTATTGTTTCTGTTGGTCTATTAAATAACGATCCTGTGTGGAAATTAAAGCTAGGAGAGTTTGGTAACTAACCCTAAATCCTGCAGGTATTAGACCCATATCAGGTCCTGGATGTTTCCAACTGCAGCGCTCAGCCTCTTAACTGTAATAGTTTTCCCCTTTAGATCTGAAGAGGGTGTGGTTGGTGATATTTTTTTAGATTGCCTGAAATTTAAGATGATTTATATGTGTCAGTTTCCTTTGCCTTGAGGAGCATGGAAGTCATAGATTCATTTGTTTTGAATTTGCCTTGATTCCAAGTCTAGTGTTTGCAAACCGACCAAGAGTAGAGACAAACTCTGTTCATCTATCTGCCTGCCTGTAGGGAAAGAGATAAATAATAGAAAATCAATCTGGGCTTTATTTGTACTCAGAAGCATAGATTCTATTGGAGAAAAACGTTGGCAAATATTTTACAAAGAACTTTGGAATTCTGCTTGAGACAGGAAAACAAATTTGACAGTATTTCCATATTGAATTCTAATGCTCAAGTGTCCCACCCCCATCCTGGGCACAAATGATGATTGTACAGTCTTGACGTATGTATTATAATTAAACGTTTTGGAGCAGGGAATTTCATGATAGTTTCCTATCAGTGTGCCAGAGCCTGCGGGGCGGGCGTTGGATGGGGACTTTCCCAGCTGTGGGTCAGCACCTCAGTGAGAGTCTTGCTTGAGCTTCCCCACACTCTAGAGTAGCTGGTGACTCAGTCACATCACTGGTCAGACATTTCTCAGGAACAGTTCTGAGATGTGTGTGTCTGAAAGTCAAGAGAGGGGAGCCAGTTCCCACAGGTGCTGTGTTACTGAGAATTTGATAAATGTTCACAAAGTAGATCTCAAAGGCACGAGGTTTAATAAGTCAAAGCTGCAGAGTGTAGGGTCAGAAAAAAGTCTAATGAAGCATAGAATGGGGAGAACTTTGTTTTAGCTAAGACACAAAGAAGGGTGACTACCTGTGGGTGTAAGGAAAGACAGGTTTTCAGAAAGAGGGACCAGCATGTGGCAGGGCCTGAAAATAGGAGAGAGCTTGAGATTTTTGAAAAAGTGGAATACATTTAGCATAACTGGAGAGGAATGGAAGATGGTTAGACCTGAGAGGTGTTATGGGCCATATGAGGGAGTCTGGACTTGAGGGTAGGTCAGCTGAGAGGCCATATGACCAGTTTGTGCTTTAGAAAGATCACTCTGTGCCCAGGGCATGGGATTTGATTCCTGCTGTTTGAGAATGGGGAGGGAGACGTTTGACAGTAATCTGGGGGAGAATTGTTACAGGCTGAGCTCAGGCAATGACAGAATGGAGGGAAAAGTGTATATATTTGAGAAATATTAGGGAAACAAAATTTATAAGTTTGGAATTTGGGGTTGAGTGACAGCAATTGGTAAAAATAATACTCAAGTTTCTGACCTGGTTATAAGATTTCACTGTGAAAGGGAAGATATCAGGGATGATAAATTAAGCCAGACATGTTGGTGTTGGGCTATTCAAATGGAAATGTCTAATGGTAAGGATCTCGGGGAAGTTTGTGGCTTGAGAAATACATTTAGTAATGAGCTGTTGCCCACAGATAGCAATTGAAGCACTAGCACTGAATGTGAAAAGGAGAAGAGAGGTTTGCATTCAGCTCTGAGGTGTATCATTCTCTAAGGGGGCTGCAGAGGGGAGATTTGCAAGTGACCCTGCTAATGGGCGTCCCCATCCAAGGGAAGAGGAGAGCATTCCACAAGGGCTGTGGGAGTTAGAAAGTCAAAACTGTGGAGACTTTAAGTGCTATCAGTTCTTGAAAAGTGCCCCCAGGGTTTGGCAGCCTAGACAGAGGTTGTTGGTGACTTCCTTAGATTTTTCTAGAAAAAAAAAAAAGCAAAAGTAATTAAGTTGTTAAAAAAAATTCAAATCTCAAGTGATTTTTTTTGTTTTGTTTTAACCAAAGGGGATTTTTTTTTTAAATAGCAGAGTTTTAGCATGTGGGTTGGCAATTTTTTTTTCATATTTTAATTTAAAACTTTTTTAAAGAAAGCATTAAGCATCACATGGTTGTTTCTAAAAAGAGTATTTATTACACTTTTAGAGATAGATTATTAAGTCACATATTCATGTAGTGAAAATTAAATCAACCACGCATCAGGCTTTATCCTATTAATGCTCAGGGTAATTATAATATAAAAGATTACTAGTGTCAATAGAAACTACAGAGTGATAAAATTTAATGATACTAATAACATATTTGATAGTATTTTGTACGTCTGTATTGCTTAAGCATGAGCAAAAGCATGTAGTGTGATAAATACTTTTGAAAGGGCAATACATAAGCACAATTAAGGAAAATAGTACTTTTACAATGTTTGCATTCAGAGCTTTCAGCAATGTAGTAAATTCTAAAATTAATATTCTGTGTCTTTTTCCTCTGTGAGCTTGCTTTTGTGGATAGCCTTTCACAGACATATATTTAGAAGATGAAGCAAACATATATTTGGGGTTTAAAAAAAGATTTAACACTTCATCTTAATGAAAGTCCTTAATCAAATACCTTTTTTCCCATCTTTCTATACAAGTTAGTCCCCAAAAGATATCACTATTAGTCAATTTGCTGGACAGAGTAAAAGAAGCTAGAATCAACAGTCCCTTAGGAGTCCACAGTCAAACAAAGGCTCAGCTATTCTGCAATAAGACATCGAGGTTATTGTGGGGATTCATATTGTTATGTTGTCTTTGGAATCCTTCCTACGGAATGTTTGCTGCGGGGTGGCTTTTATGTGATACTGCATTGACTCTTGGGGGTTGTCTCTCGCTTGTATTTAAAATATGAATTATGCCCCAAGTCCTTTGAATCTCTTCAGAATCATCCCACTCTAAGGAAATTTCATTAAGAAGGTCCTGAGGTGATTTCTATTCATCAATTATGAACAAGGGACTCGCGGTTTTGAGTTTTAACTGACTACAATCTTTGGAATTTTCAATACTATGCCAGGAAAAAATTCCTAAGTCTTTTGCATCTTTTCTTTTGCCAGGATAATTTCGTAACTAAATCATGGGCTTATTTCTACTTTGTGGGCCTTTTGTATTTGCTTAGCTTATGATTAATATCTAGCAATTTTGGAGTGATAACACATTAAATGTATTATGTACACTACTAACCTATATTTAAAGCTTCAAAATGTGATCTGCCAAGACATTTAGAATGTTCTATTAAAAAATATGTTCCTATACCGTGGTCAGACTGTAAACACTAAGTGACTGTGTGAGGAATTAGCATTATGTCTCTTTGACTTAATTTCTAATAACAATAAAATATATACGATATTTTCTAGTACAGGCTCTAGTATTTAAACCCTTGGCAGCTCTCCAGAAATATAAAAATGTTGAAATATATCAATGTTTAAGCAAGACTATGAAACAGAGATTGTCCTCCCTTTCAAAGATGAAACGGTACTGTGTTAGGTGGAATAGTGGCTGCTAAGACGTGATGTACTTGTTGCAGTCTCCTCTCCATTGCAGTTTTTGCTTACCTTATACCAGATGCCTAACATTAAAAAAACAAACAAATAAACAACATTTTTTTCCCACAGTTCTTTGTGGCCTTTTGCTGGTGTCACCCTGCCAGGCCACTGCACTCACTTTTGTCCTGATGCCCCTTCCCTACACACTTTGTAGTGGGTCAACAAATAAACCAAGTCACTGAGACAAAGTGACCTTGCTTGTCCTGGAGCCACAGATCTAATATTCTGTGATGATTCTATATCAAAATGGTAAATGTGGCTTTTGGCTTTGGAAATAATTTCTTGTTTGTGCATGTGGACTGTATTGCTTTAAAAACAGTTGATGTGATAAATACTAAAATACATATAGTTGGTTGTTATTATTTATCTATAGCTCCCTACTTAGGAAAGCAATGTGAGACCATACATAATTATATAAAAGAGTTAACAAAGAACAAGAAAAAAATCACTAATCAAGTGGAGACATAGAACTGAACCTTAACTCTTAATTACTTTGAGTACTAAATGTAACTTCAGCCGTAATTGACAGCCTAATTCTCTGTAATCAATCTTAAAACTGGGAAAACTGTGTGTGAACATTGTTTCTACCTAGCAGATGAGGGGCAGTGCCTCCCGATCATTTGTTTCCTGCCTGGAAACAGTTTCCTAATTGCAGAGTAGTGAGTGGGAGTCAGAAACAGAACAGTCATCTCTCTGAGGCATGAATACCGAGATCAGAATTTGGGGACGGGCACCAGGAGGGAAGCCTCAGAGAGGAACTCAGAAATGGTTGTGGAGTTTGCTCATGAGTCATGGACTGAGAGCTGAGCTGCACAGTGCCTAATAGGACTATTTTAAGTTTTCCAGAGAGCAGCTCCTACAGCATTGAGAAAAGAATAAAGATACTGGAGGATGAGCAAGGCTAGAGGACATTGACATCCTCGCCTTGCTGGGATGAAGTGATCCTGTTAATACCTTGAAAACACGTGGGCATCGAGCTAAGATACCAAAGAGCCCAGAAAGGCCATGACTTAGGACTAACGATGTGAGCTTGAGTAAGACATCGCCTAGAATCGCCAGCTTTTGATAGAGCTGGTCTAGGGCAGTAATGGTAAACCTTTTGGAGAGTTTACTGATAACAAACAGCCCTCTGTGGCATGTGTGCCATAGGTTCAGCACCACTACCACCGCTCTGTTTGGACGCTGAAACTTGCCAAGTTAGACAGTCCTGGGAATTCTCTGGGCCATTCTATGGATCATCCCTGAAAAGCTTTTATAAAAATAGATTTAAAATGATCAACCAGTAACTCTAGTTGCCTGGCAGGACACAATCAAAACTCTTTAGGGTAAAATGAGAGAAAACAGAATTTTCTATGCTGTATTATCATAAATGTATATGTGGAAATAAATAGGAAAATAAATATTGTTGAGAAAAATAAACAGTCAGTAGAAACTAGTTTTGAGATAGCCCAGTAATTTGATGAAAGACATTAGAGCAGCTATTACAAATATATACAAAGAACTAAAACATTGTATGCACAGAGTATTAAGGAAAAACATGATCTAGGAAGCTTAACATATGGGAAATCCCAATAGGATCAGAAACTAATAACAGAACAGGAAATTCTAGAACTGAAAATTATAGTAACTGAAATGAAAAGTGCATTGAATGGGCTTAATAGTTTGTTAGAAGTGGCAGATGGGAGAGTCAGCAAACTTGAAGACAGGTCAGCAGGAATTATCCAATTGACAGAATAAATTGAACAAAATTTGAATAAAAAAAGTTCAGTGACTGTGAGACAATGCAAAATGATCTAAAAATATAAATAATATTCAGAAAAAAAGATAAAGTTGGGCAGAAAAATATTTGAAGAAATAATGGTCCCAAATTCTCCAAATCTTAACAAAAATCATTAATTGATAAATTCAAGAAGCTTAACAAATGACAAACCAAGTAAACACCCAGAAATGCATAACTAGCCACATGATAGTAAGCTAGAAACCAAGGATAATAAATCTTTAAAGTGGCCAGAAGAATAATGATATCTTGTATATGATGAAAAAGTGCTTACTTCTTGTCAGAAACAATGGAAGCCAACTATTTGAAATTAAATTGCTGAGCACAAAAATAAATAAATCTGCAAGCCCAGAACTCCATATCCAGCATAAATTGCTTCAAAAGAAAATTTAAAAAGATATTTTCAGATAAGTGAAAGCTCAAATAATGAATGGTCATCAGATTTGAACTATGGAAGAGTCTGAAAGACATTGTTTCAGTTAAGAGAGTAGGTGGGAACTGGATGTGTCTACAGTAAAGAAGGTAAAAAGAAGACCATTGCGGGTTGGGGTATAGCTCAGTGGTAGAGCGCTTGTCCTGCATGCTCACCACAAGGCCCTGGGTTTGAGCCTCAGCACTGCCCAAATAAATAAGTGGCATTAACTGTTATAAAAATGAGTAAACAGAGTTAGTAGACTTTTATTGTCTTCTGACCATAACATTCAAATATGAGGTTCAAAATGGTTCTTTATTGCACCAATTCTCACCTGACTCTGTGTACATTAATCTTCACACCTCCAACTTCTTATTTTAGAACTTTAAACTTCACATTCTATGTAGAGTTTGTAGAGTTAGTACTGCTCTGAAATCTTTATACGGGGAAGGAACAAATAAAAATGGTAAACTTAAACCCAGTCATATCAACAATTATTTTAAAGATAAGTAAATTATTCCCATTGAAAGGCAGAGATTATCAGAGTGGATATAAAAATTATATATCCTGTTATAAGAGATGCAACTTACACAGAGTTTTACAAACAAATTACAAGTAAAAGGGTGGGAAAATACATGCCATGCAAACAATGTGTTAAACAGTCAATCTGTCTATAAATTAGCATGTGACAAAATGTCAAGGCAAAGACCATGACAAAAGATGAAGAGGATTGTTTTTTGAATATAAAAGATGAAATTTAATAATAGGTGGAAATGTTCCTAAATAATGTATTTGTGTACCATTTAACATTGATTGTAATCTCATTTACTAACAATGCAAAGGCATGGTGATCTCAAGTCTAAGGTCAGCCTGGACGACTTAGCAAGACTGTATTTCAAAAAAATTTGTTTAAAGGGTTGAGATGTAGGTAAGTGGTAGAATGCTTGCTTAGCATGTGTGAAACCTGAGTTCAGTCCAAGTACTGCAAACACACACACACACACACACACACTCCACCTACTGTTTGACAGATTCTCTATATTCATAAAGTAAAACCCCAGAGAACTAAGGAAGCAAAGGACAAGTATAAAATCATAGTTGGAGATTTTAAAAATTAACCAAGTTTCATAGCACACCAGGCAAAAAGTAAAATGTCATTGCTATTGTTGGTTCTGTCTGGTGCTGGGTGAACAGTCTTCTCCAGCACTAGATGCTAGAAGGTAACTTAAACTAAGATGGTTAAACCAAGATGACCACTTAGTAGATTAAAAAACAATTCCAATCTTCAAATTGAGTTTCTGGTTTTATTTTTCCATAGAACAAAAGTATAATACAGTATATCTAATTCAGTTGTATGTGGAGATGGGCTGAGGAAACATTTTCCCTTTTAAATCTGTTTATCTCAGCACAGCTATGGAATTTGGGAGGCATAGCATATTGATGTGGACCTTATACACTTTCTTTCAATATCTGACATTCCACTGGGGAAATAAGCTGGATCAATCTGAGCTGAATTTCCAGATTGGTCCTGATGTCCTGCTTTGCTCATGAAGAAAGGCTGTGTGTTTTAGGTTGCAGACATGCAGGTGGCCTTTCCTGTGGAAGTGGAGCTCTCTGTATCCGAGTTCATATGGAGTCACCATCCCAGTTATGCGTGGAGGTGGCCTGAGGGGTGCCTTTGGGTAGGGCCAAATTTTTCTCAACATAGAGCTTTGAATTTTGCTGAGCACTTGGGCTGTGTAGGAGGGCATTTGGCGCCAGGAGGGGAAAAAAAAACGGCTTTGAAAAGGGAAGTGGAAGGACACGGTGGACGGGTTTGGCTGACTTCACAGCGTTGCCTGGGGTCTACTCTGGTTTAGAATATGAATTAGGCAGTTCGTGATTGGTACACATTGTTTTATCACAACAAGAAAATTGGTAGATTTTTCCTCCTCTCTTGCTATTCTGTAAAATGAAATCAAGGAGATGTACTTTATAGTTACTAAACATTGTAGCCTCCTACAGTCAAGGAGAGATGACATTCCAGGATGGCGCAGAGGAAACTATGCCAAATCGTGAACAACATCAAAGATTCCTTTTTGAAAAGTATCATATTCAAAGGTAAGATCCTAAGCCAAAATTTTATCATTTGAAGGATGTTTCTTCTGGGAAATATTCTTAGATATTCCTAGTTAAGTTTTTATTCTTTTTTATTCAAATATAATAGTTGCATATAAAGCTCAGTAACTTTGATCCAGCATACTTTAAATGATTCTTAATGTATATTTCAAAACAAAATGTAGCAGAAAATTGTCTTTGACTTCATATTTTTCACACCCAAAGGACACATAACAAACTTACATGTATTTTCTTTTTCACTGAGGCAACATAATGAGCTAATCTTTCTCTTAAGGATTGACATTTTGGGGCACTATTATCAAACTGGGAAATATAAATGTTCTGGTTTAGCGAGTTTTTCTTTTTCAATGAAGGCACTGCTTTGTGGTTTGAATGTACCATGTACGGCAATTATAAGAGTACATAAATAATATTTATTTTATAACAAGATTCATGCAGACATCTCTAGTTAAGTTACTTTAATGGCCATTGATTTAGGCGATACCTACATGTTTAGTGATGAGCAATGTGAGTTGTGAGTTGGGAGCAATGTAATTTTACTCTCTTGGTAGTTTTCAGTTTTGGGTGGGTGTTAGTTTTAAACTCTATGATATTTTATGTATTGCCCTGCTTTGGTTGCATATGTGAAATAGCTTGATCTGTCAGGACACCAATTAGGGATGTCAGCCAGTGGTCCCTTCTTGAGTTAATGAATGAATAGAGCACTGCCTCGTTCTAGCCTCTCTGGATGGTGTGTGTCTCCCGGCCGGGCGAGGCTGTGCAGGTATCAGAGAGGACAGATGAGCGAGTCACTAGTGATGAGAAGAGGACGTTAGAACTTCTGCTCTTGTTTTATCATCTTATCCTTTTATAATTTCTAATTCAAGGTGTATTTTATAGTTCACATCATATATAATGCAGTGGTGAATGGAATCTTTTAAAAAGTGAGGACCCGCCTACTCAGGTACATGTTATAAAAAATATTTTGCTAGGGCTGGGGATTTAGCTCAGTGGCATAAGCGCCTGCCTTGCAAGCGCGCGGTCGTGAGTTCCATCCCTGGTACTGATTAAAAAAATATTTTGCTAATAAGGATGACTGATTATTGATCCCAGTTATATAGTGCCTATCCGTTTTATCTAAAATACAAGAGTAAGGGAAAAATACTAGTAAATTATTTATTTGGGGTATCCAAATGATTTACCAGAGCCTATATGATTTCAGAAATAAAATCACAAATATGTATGTTTTTAGAAATATATAATGAGTTATAGAATTTAAAAATTGGGGCACCAAAGTCACATCCACCCCTACTGAGGAGTAAGCTTAGATTCAGTGTCAAACATCCCTGAAAGTGAATCCTGAAACTGTGCCTAAACTTGATGTTAGACAACTAGAAAGGCAAAGCAAATGCATTCTGACAGTTTGCTCAACTTTAACCAGGGTTTGTTGTAATCTCTTTTACATATGATAAAATAGTACTTATTGCTTGGTTACCATACTAAGCTGAGGAATTTATCCCATTTTCAAGGCCAATTTTAAGAAGAAAACGAATAATGTAAAATAAAGAAGTTCTTACATTTGTTGTGGTTTTCCATTTTACAAAATATTTTAATCAGTACATCTAACACACTCTTAGTAAAATGGGTGGTAATATTGACCTCATTTTTCAGATAAAGAATGTGGGAAAATGGACCAAGGTTCCTTGGCTTCCTAACACCCAAAGTGGGGCTCAGTGTCTCCAGTCGGAGTTCAGGTTTCCACCTTCTGCCTTCCCAAGTAAACACTTTCCAGCACTGGGAAGCAGGAGTGGTGAGAGCGGCCTTGCTTGGTTCCTGCCCTGAGGAGAAGAGCTTTCAGGTGTTCACCACTGAGTGTGATGTGAGCTGTGAGCTTCTCATCAGTGGCCTTCACCATGTTCCAATAATTAATCTCAGCATCTACTGCAGTTGGTTCAGAGTGTCTGTTATGAAAAGATGTTGAATTTTGTCGTGCACTTTTATTCATTTATTGTGATTCGGCTGATATTGTCATTCTCTTAATGTGATGTGTTGCATTAATTGATTTGTGTATGCCGAACCATCCCCGCATCCCAACACTAAATCCTACATGGTCAAGCTATGTGATTCTTTTAATGTGGTGTTGAATTTGGTGTGTTATTGTATCTGCATTCATCAGGATAGTAGCCTGTGATTTGCACGTTGTATAGTGGCTTTAGCTGACTTTGGTATCAGAATAATGCTGGCCTCATGAAATAAGTCCACCTTCTTCAGTGTTTTCGAAGTGTTTGAGAGGGGTTAGTACTAGTCCTGATACAAACATTTGGTAGAATTCACCTGTGAGGCCATATGGGTTGGGTTTTTCTTTGTTTTACAGGTGCGGTGTCCTTATTTGCTATTGATGTGTTCAACTTTCTTTCTTCATTACTGAGTCTTGGTAGTTTGTTTCTGAGAATTTATTTCTTCTGGGTTATGCAATTTTTTTGGTGTGTAATTGTTCACAATAGTGTCATCTTTTTTTATTCCATGGCATTGATTCTCATGTCTCTCCTCCTTTAAGTTTTTTTTCTTAATCTGGCCAAAATTGTTTACTTTTACTTTTTAAAAATTGACTCAGCTTTATTTTTTCTACTGTACTTCTAGTCTGTATTTCTGCTATAATCTTATTTCCTTCCTTAAGGCAACATTAGGCTTGATTTGCTTTTTTTTTTCTAGTCCAGAAAGTATAAAGTCAGGTAGTTTATTTAAGGAAATCCTGAATTATGCAACAAAATAGATGAACATGGAGAAGAACATCACGCTAAGTAAACTAAGGCAGTCATCACAGAGGACAGAGACATGGTTCCTCCTCCCTGAAATATCTAAAATGTCAAACTCATAGAAGAGGAGGATAGAGTGGTGGTATCCAGAGACCAGGAGGAGGAGAAAGAGAGTTGTTACTCAATGCATATAAAGTTTGTTATACAAGATGAGTTTTAGAGATCTTTGTAGCATTGTACAGTGTATAGTCAACTCTATTGTGTTGTGCACTTACTTTTTCCTTCCAAGAGTAAAGCTCATGTTGTATCCTTACTGCAATATGAAATAAACACTTTCAGTTAACTTTTCTGTGATACCACACCGTATGGACCTGAGAACTCACTTGTGGATGAGAGAGACAGAGAGCAGAATGAGAATTAAATGGTGTGAGTGATTTTCCCCAAAGAGCACACACCTCTGAGTGAAGGTGAGAAGCTAGACGTGAATCTGCTGTTCCTTCCGCAGGTCTGCGTTCTCACACGGCTCCGATAGTGTGAACACCCCTGCCCCCAGCTGAGTGTAACTTTATTAAAGGACCCATATGTTCGTGCACCATGTCACCTAGTGCAAGCAAAATATCTCATTCAGTTCTCAGCCAATAAGATAGTGATTTTTTTCCAGTGCTGAGAAGCTTGTGGGATTTTTAAAAGGAAAATAATGATTACAAGTGCTTTTTGCCTCTTAAAATGTGACTCCTCCTCCTCCGTATTGTCTTAAAGGAAAACTTCCTCACCTATGGAATGGGCATAGCACATCCTTTTGCAGCCTTAGGGGATTGAGATGAGGAAGTGTACAGCAAAGCACCTTGAAGTAAATCACTATAGAGACAGAGGATGGAAGTACTGAAAGGTCAGTTCCGTTTAATCCCTCTGGACAGAGTCTCTGCCATCATCTGTGTTCCGGATGCTCTGGATAACTCTACTTTGCACCCAGTTCCACAGCTTTTTTCATGAAACTTGTTCTCAAAACCCTACAGGTTCCTGTCCCCAGAAGATGTGGTTAGGGAGGGCCGTTGTGAAGCTAAGGAAGGCAGCGCCCCACTGCATGCCTTGAGGCCTCTGCAGTAGCACCCTGGCCGGGCGTCACACTCTGCTCCCTGCTGCAGACCCTGGTGCCCTTGAACAAATAACTGTTTTCCTAGATCCTCATGCCCACAATGAAGTCAGGTGCTTCAAGGGCTCCTTCCGGATCCAACAAGCTGTGGTTCATTTGGTGCATGTGTAAGAGTTTTTGGGCGGAATCTATGATGATTATAATTACTGCTATTGCTTTTATGCTTTGCACTTTTCCCTGTTTGGTTCATAATCCTCTTAATACCTGCCTTCCAAGTGACCACCTCATTCCACACAGGGGTGTTTTGGTGGCCCACATTACTGCTTCCTGTTTCCATTCTCTTCTGTTGGGTGTCTTTCTTTGAGCCATGAATGACTCAATTATTACAGCTTTTCTTCTTTTTACCCTCTTTGGCCTGTTTCAGCTCTGTCATTTCCCAGCGCATTGGACATTGTGAGCTCCAGTAATGATTCATGTGAACTTGGATAGATGCTCTCTCTTGCATACGTGGCTCTCCCAAAGAAAACTTTACATTCCCCTGCTGGCAGAGGTTCCCTGCCCTTTGTCTTACATTCTATCTGTTTTGAAACAGATTAAGTGATGTCAGAGTAAATGCTTCAGTACACCTGATCTCTGCCACCTTTCGGTCAGGCTCCTTCACCCATGGCCTTTTGTCACATGGGCTTGGCTTAAATGAAGAAGTTTGTACGGTGAAATTTAAATTCTTTATTTCAGTAGAAATGTAGTGAGGAGCTGTCACGTGACATTCTTTGGAGATCAAAATGAGAACCATAAGTTTTAGAGAACCCGAGGTCGGGAATATTAAAATAGGAAAAAAGCAAGAAAAAGGGAGAAAGGGAGAGGGAGAAGAAGAGGAATGAGAATAAAGGGACAGAGAGAGACGGGTAGACATGAGGAGCAGGGAAAGAAGATAGGAAAACAGACAGGAGGATAAGGCCTCAGATGGATGAGACAAGCCACAGCAGGACAGCCAGGATCAAAACTGCAAGTTCATTTGCAGCTGTTATCTGCCTAGACATGAGTGTATGTCAGTGATCTTGCACTAATAGTTAGATAAGGCTGCAGTATTTCCAGTTCTCTGGCTGACAAGCACTCTTGGGTCCATACACTTAAAAAGCCCAGCCGATTCATATTACCCAAATAATGATGGCTTTCCCCTTCATTAGTCAGGAGAGTTATACTTCTGTTGTTCCAATATGTTTCTTTCTTGCTATGTTTCCTGTCTTTATCCAGGAGAGACTGTAGTTATGACCAGAGTGAGTGTAGCCGATGGGTCCTAATCCACAGGCCCTACAGGATTCATAGGTCCTTCGCTGGCATAGTTCTCTATTTTTGTACACTTCTACAATTTTTTCCAACCTCTCCCTCTTTTTTACTTTTTTTGGGGAAGGGGGGTTCCTGGAGATTGGACCTAGGGCTTTCACACTAAGCTACAATGTCACCCTTTTAATTTTTTATCTTGAAGCAGAATCTCACCACGTTGCCCAGGAGGGACTTGAGTTTGTGATCCTCCTGCCCGACCTTCTTTCTGTGCTGGGATTAAAGGTATACATCACTGTATACTTGGCTTCTTTTCTGTTTCTCTTCAGCTTATAGACTTGCTCAAATAACTAAATTATTAAAATAAGCCCTGTATTTGGCCTTATCTCTCCCTGGCTTTCATCATACCCCTCCCCAGCTTTCCCTTACTGGAAGTGTTGTGTGAAGATACTGCGCTTTTGCTCAGTGTACATGAAGCTCTGACTTCAGTCCCTAGAGCCACACTCCATCAGCCACCGGCCTTACTCCTCTTACTTCCTCGACGCGTACTCATTGCCTAGTACACGATTGCAAAGCTTTCTTCTGCCCCTCATCCTACTGATTCTCCTTTCATAAAAGTCAACAGCAAAAGAAACCCAATGGCCTATTTTAAAATGTCTCATCTCCCTGATCTCTTGGCAGGATTTGATACTGTTGCTCACCTTTTACATCATTTTACTCCTTTTTTAAATTTTTGAACATAAACAGATGTTTTGTTTTGTTTTAATTGTTGAGCTGAAATTTCTGTGATTTCGTTTGTCTCAACTTTCTCCATCTACTATACATTAACCAAAAGATAGTCAAGCAAGTGTCACTCTCTAGAAAACACCTGTCACTCAGACACCTAAAATATACTGTTTCCAAATATTGTGAAATTTGAGGCATAAACTCTGCCAACCTCCAGTCTTGGTGAAGCCTCAGTTTGTCCCTCCTGCTTCCTGGGCTGATAACAACTCAGTAATTTGTAATCTGCTACCTTTTTTTCTACATGTGAACTTCAAGAGCCTATCAGCATACTAGGGATCTGAGATGATGTTTTTAAAAAGTCAGGTGATATTTGTGTTTGCCTGAGCTAAAGGAGTTGGTTCCCAGAGATCTGAAATCAAGTTCTAACCCACCTCCTGAGAACCACACAGCACCTCCAGTTACAACTGTGTGCATTTGAAAGGCATACTGTGACTAAATGGTCCTTCTTTACACAAAATCAGAGAAGAATACCTGCTACTGTGACATTACTTCATAACACTTGTAAATTAGCCCTCTCTGGTGTGCTTTAATATTTGTTTATCTCCTCAATTACGATATTAAGTCTTTGTTATCTGGAGCTTTACATTGTATATCTGCATTTTTGGTGTCTTCTTTAACAATGCTAAACAGAATTATTTCACTGTTACTCAATTTTCATATCAAAGTCATGATGTTGATTATTTTGAAGAATTGACAGTCAATAAGTTACTTGTTTTTTATAATATATTTTTGTTTTTATAATAATGTTATTTATGACATTTTCAGAAGAATTATGATTCATGCATTTTTCAGAAAATATGTAGCCATTTAAAACAAATACCATAATATGTTTTTTACCAAAAATTTTAATTACTGTTGTGAAATATTAGGTTTACATCCTACGATTGTGTAAAATGGAACTTAGCTCTGCTCTGAAAATGTCCCTGGTGGACATTTTGATTAGAAAAACATAGACTGCGATTTAAGAGCTAATACATAGCACTGCTATTTTCTACATTTTCACTTTTTTTTCTTTTTCTTTTTGGTACTGGAGATTGAGCCCAAAACCTCACATTGAGTTATATCCCCAACCCTTTTGAAATTTTCCTTTTGAGACAGTCTTCACTAAATTGCTAAATTTTCTAGGCCGAGTTCAAACTTTTAATCCTCCTGCCTCAGCCTCCCACAGTGCTGGGATTACAGGTGTGCACCACTGGGCCTGCTTGTACTTTTTCTTTTGAAAGAAATTTGTTGACAAGTCAGAGGAAAGATGGGTGTGAGGGAACCTTTGGAAGTTACAGATACCTAAAGTTGGACTGTGGTAATGGCTGTGCAACTCTATAAAAATACTGAGAATCATTAAAATGGGCAAATTTTATGCTAGCATGTTAAATATTACTCCAGGAGTTTAAATAGAGAAAAAGAAATACGAAGGAAAGAAATTTTGAATTTAAATTATTACCTCTTACTCTTCTAGTTGTTGTACATGCTGTCTCACAGCTGTTAAGTTTAATTTCTTGTCCTTTAATAATTGTGAGAAGCATCAATAGTGGTATATGAACCTATTCCTCAGTGTTTTCTCATGTCTGCTTATTTCTTCATTTTGTGTGCCTTATTCACCACCATCCATATCAGCATTTTAGGTTGTTTCTAGTTTTAAATTTTTTTTCCTGTAAAATAGTGCTTTATAAAACAGTAAGCTTAACTTTTAACATCCAGTCACATTGCTGACTTCTCCCTCTCAAGTTTTTATTACGTTGAATTGTCTTTATTATGTTGAATTGGTTTATCTACAGGTGAATATTGTGTGTGCGTGTGTATTTAAGCTTTTCATCATGAAAAATTCAATCACATATCACATTAGACACGATAGCGTGAGCCTCCGCCTGCATCCATCTTCTTGTTCCAACAATCATCAAAGCAGAGCCAGTTTTACTTTCTCTGTTTCCACCCATTTCACCTTCTCCACTGGGAGATTTTGAAGCAGATCTCGCCATTGAAATTTGTGGCTTTGGTTCAGTTATTTCATCTTGTGAAGTATCAGTTGCCTCCTATAAAGTGTGTCAGTAATCATACTGGTTTCCAGTGGTGTGCAGGCAAAGGTTTAAGAACCAGCTGTTGAGGGGAAAGACAAGCCCTGATTTGGGGCAAATGCCATTTTCTGTGATGTAAATACTCCCACCACGACCTGTTTCAAGGTCCTGGCAGGCAGTGTAAGCCAGCTCCACTGTATTCACTCAGCTGTTTCACAAGTTGTTGTTGGAAATTATTGGGGGAAGAAAGTGCAGATCATATTGATAAGAATCAAAAAATGGTGGTTCTCACTGTTTTTATTACTTCTACCCTCCCTCCTCATTTGAAAGAGTTCTTCAACAAGTTCCTCCTCATTACACATTTTTCCCACATCAAAACATTCTGTTTTCAGTACCATCAGAGGACTCTTAAAACAGTATAATCCTGTTTACTACCTTACTACAGATAATTGTTTCACTGCACATTATAATTAAAATAAAAACTTAAATACCTTGATCCCTTAGGGAATATAGTAAAGAAGTGTTAATGCATTTGCTTCATGCAGTTCATGATATGATGGATGTTTTGAGAATTGAGAATAAAGTTATTTTGGAGGATTTTACTATTTTATTTTTTTAGTCTTGTCATCATTAGTTACCCGCTGCAATGGATAGAAACAGCTGGGGAATATTAAAATTTTCTATTTATAGTTATGATGAAATGAACAACATATGTCCAATTCAGTTCATCATGGTTAGGCTTGCAGATTTAAAGCCAGTAAAACCAGCAGTTGTACACATGCCTTTAGAGAATTCAGTTTAATAGTTTACTTACATAGACTTGATGCTTGTTCCTAGAGACTTGAGGAGTGTTAATTTCATTGTGCATATTATTTTTTAGTCAGAGTGGTCTCCTTAAATCGCATCTCTTTGCTTTCTCAGTGATGACAAATCAGACACATCCTGAAACCCTGCCACTGTGTTCTGTGATCCAATTATTTAGATTTTTGAAAACTTGCTAACACAAAGTTAGGAATAGAATTGTACCTGTCATGAAGAAAACTTCAAGAGCCATAAAAGTTGTTTCAGTGTAGGGGAATGAAACAAAACTGAATACATTGTATGCTGCATTATTAAAAATCCAATTAACATTCTCCTTATAGTATATTTAATCCAATATTCATAAGATTACATATGAAGTCTTTAAAGATACCAAATGTGCAAGGCATTGTCATGATGAAACTGAAATGGTCATTCTTAGAGTTACATTACTATCAAGTATGCCCACACTCAAAAAGTACATAAATATGAATTCTTTCCTCATTAAAGCTAATGTGATAATTTCTATTATCTTTACATTTTCCTCACCACTTGCTCAATCATTTTTGTAAAAATCCCTCCCACTTTAAAGCTAAAAGAAATAAGGATTTGTAACATTTTCCAGTGGTTGTCCTACAGTCAGTCATGAAAGGTTGAAAATACAGAGTTGAGATTTTTTTTTTACCACCAATTTTTTCTTTTCTCTATCTTCTGGGCAAATCTTCTGTATTCAAATTTTCATTACTACATGTGTAATAACATGTATAGAATTATTTTTCCCTCCCTCCAGGCCTGGCATTCATTCCTAAGGCCAGTTAGTTGCAAAAGGATCAATTAATTAGTAAACAAAACTTGCACCCCACTGCCAACATTTGCTGTAATAAAGAATAAAAGCTGGGAGATGCACCTTTGCTGCATTGTGGGGCGATCTCAGTATTTTCTGTGTCACTGCAGCGATACTGTGCGTTACTTTCGAAGTGATGGGATGAGGGTGGATAGCAGACGATGCGTTCATAATGGTGCTCATGCGGATCAGAAGGGAAAAGCTCTTATGATAAACTAAGCATATTTGTATACCATCATCCCTTGGTGAGAGGTAGGATTTGTAACCGTATGCTGATAACTGCCCAAACAGCAAATCTTCCACTTCCTACATGACAGTTACTTAGGCTGTGGAGGCCTAGAGAGTTTAGGGATCTTGGCTGAGGTCACATGGCCATGAGGAGGTGGAATTTGCACCCTGCAGCATAGTTCCAGCACTGTTATGCCTGTCCACTGCACTGTACTGCACCCTGTGGAAAACACTGAAAACGAAGCTAACCGTGACATTCTGTCCTGTGTCATCAACTTCACATTTGCACACCGTGATTAAGCAGTTATATCAAACACGTCTGTGTTGTAAATAGATTATGAATCTCAGTGAAGTCATCGCTACACATAATGTAAAAAATTGAACAAAAGCCTCAGCAAATGATTAAAGTTGTCCCCCACCCCCACCCCTTCCCTGGTGATGTTTTCCTGGAGTAGAACAAATGATTAGCGTATTTTATCCTGTCTTTAATGCCACACCTGTTGACTAAGAGTGATTTGCCTGACTGGTGGCATTTAATGTAGTGGCTGGTGGTTCCCTAAGGACCTCTTAGAAGTCCCCTGTAAGTCATCTGCTCAGCCGCCCACCTGGGTCCTGGGTACAGGCTTCTCCGCACTCACTATGTGTAGGCAGACTCATGCTCGGTCTGGGGTGAATCGCAGCTCCTTGGGCAGCAACTTGGGCAGGCCCTGGAGTGCGCAGGCCCTCTGCAAATCCCTGCCCTCTCAGGTGGGGCTGTATTACATCCCTGTACACTGATGGAGGAGGAAGGACAGTCTTCTGAGAAGAGGCAAACTCAGCTTCCTCTGGACTGGATGGGTAGACTCTGCAGTCAGTCTCTCAGTGGAGTTCTTATTTCCCTCCTGTTTTTCGGTGTATGTTCATGATGCATAATAATCACTTTCATCTTGGGGAATTGGTCCATACACATAGTGCGTCTTAATCGTTTTTACTTTCTCCCACATTCTCCACCCTTCCTCCGTCTTCAGGTCCCCTCTCCACCCCCACAGTCTACCTCCTGGTTTCCTATCATCTCTTTTTTATTTTGTACTTTGAATTATTTATATTTTGGATTTCTCACACAAAAGAAACCATGTGGTATTAACCTCTGTCTCTGGTTTATTTCACTTAGCTTTATGATTTTCAACCACATCCACTCTCCTAAAATGACTCTAATTTGTCTTTCTTTATGCTGAGTAGTACTCGTACATAGATGCAGGTATCACATATTCTTATCCGTTCATCTGTGGATGAGCATATTGGCTGCTTCCAAAATCTAGCAGTTATGAACTGGAGCATTCATTTCTTTAAAAATTAGTAAAATCTGTGTTCAGTGATAGTTTAAATAGTAATCTTTCCTAACTGTACAGTGAGTCTTTAGGAAAGCACCTATTTAAACACTATATACTGTATTATAATATTACACATTATACATTATTATAAAGTAAGCTTTGCTTGGCCTATTAAAGCATGTTGGCAGGGAAGGGGTAGTGTAGTTAACTCAGCTGGTGAACAACCAACACCAATAGCTTTACTAATAATTTTTGCTGGTACAGTGAGTTTCTCTCATATAAAAGTCTTTAAATATCAAAATTCAATGATATGGTATAAATGTTTACCTGTTCTTTTGGAATTTAAGGTAACCAGTGATTTTCAATATGACAAAAAGTAAATGGGTGACAAAAGTTTCTTGTCTTGCAAGGTACATATTAATTTCAAAAAGTCATGCTAACTCCTGCACACAGTTTCCAACTGCAAGGTTACTTTTTTCTTGAAGTTTTGCCAGTGCATTTGCTTATTTTATTTTATTTTATTTTATTTTATTTTATTTTATTTTATGTTTTGGTACCAGGGATCAAACTCATGACCTTGTGCTTGCCAGGTGCTTATGTCGCAGAGCTAAACCCCCAGCCCCACATTTGCTTTTTGATATAAGACACCTTTTTTCCTGCTGCTAACTCTTTTAATTAATCCCCTCCTCATTATTTTATGTTGTGTTATACTTTATATGTTCGCTAAGTTTGAATCATAAAATCAGACAACACTTAGAAAATGGCTTATTATTGTTTGATAGCATCTTAATAGAACATCATCTAAACACCTGGGTCACAGAGGTGGCCATGGTTTCCTAATGGAGTTTCTCTCTGTGAAAAAATGGTAGCTTCTGGTGTGTCCTTCATGTACTTGAGGCATATTATGGGTTGAATTGTGTCAGCCCTATAAGATATGTGGAAAGCATAATGCCCAGGACTTCAAGCGGACACTAGAGTCATTGAAGGTATAATTGGTGAAGTGAAGATGAGGCTGTACTGATCTCTTAAGCAGGACGTGGTCACATGGAGATCCATGAGGTACCTGTTAGCCAAGGACACCCTGGCTTCCCAGGAGCTAAGAGCAGGGTATGCAATAGATTTACCTCAGAGCCTTCAGAAGGAGCCAACCCTGTTCACACCCTGATTGAGGCTTCCAGGATCCAGAGTTGTGAGACAGTAAACTCCTCTGGGCACCTCGTCTGTGGTCTTTTTTTTTATTACAGCTCTCTCAAGCTAGGGTAAACCATCAAGCAGTGAATTGTGCCTCTCCCTAATGTCAGCAGCCTGGCCTTCTCATGCCTTTCCCGCTTTCCTGTGGTAATCTTTCCTGCTGCTGTGTGGCTGGTACCCATCCACTTCACTGGGTTCTGTGTCTACATATACAGACTCCTGGTGGCCACTCCGTGTTTGTGTCTGCATCAGTATCAGTTGCTTGGTGATGTATCCGAGGGCTTCCTGTTCTGCCCTCCCTTGCCTTTCCAGCCCTTTCCCCCCATGCCTGCTGTGTGCACGGTTGGAAGCCAGCCATGCTGTGCATCTCATCTTCATCCTTCGAGTGTGGCCAGCCCTTTCCTGGGGACAGCATGCTGCTCCTTCTACAGCAGGAACCCCCCATTGGAGAACTTTACTTTTCCTTCACCACCTGCCTCAAATGCTACTGTGCTAGTTTATTGGCTTCACAAAATATTTTATGCTTCTTTCATGATGCTTACAGTCATTTTTTATAACTCTGATATCGTCCTGAGCCTTCAAGCCATCTTTGGTCCTCTCCGGCAGGACTCCAGCATCCTCAGGCCACATCACAGGACTACAGCAGCCCAGCCTGGACACGCTGCCAGCTGCGGGCTTGGGCTGTGCTTCTCCTGGAAGCTGCAGCAGTGGACGCAGATCGGGTCTCTTTGTGTTCTTATTCCATCTCTATTATACTTGGAATCTTCTCCCTGGCTGCAGGAAGATAAGTTAAGAACTCAACAATTCCCTCATTTCAAAAAGGAACAAGGGAGATAATTTTCCACAATAAATCTCTCAATGCCTGAATTCATCCCTGACCTGGTGAAGTCTCCAAACCAACTGTAGCCCAGCATTATCCTTTTACTCTTTTCCTCTCTTGGTGACACATTTTTTTTCCTCAAAAGGGATTAGCAAGTACTATTTGTTTTTATTTTTACTTTTTTTATAATGCTTTTAAATTTTTTATCTTATTTTTCTAAATTTACAAATAAATTATACATTAGTGAAATTTCAATCTTGCTTGTACATTTGTATTTTTATTTACTATAAATTTGAAAATTGTGTGTACATCTGTACTAACACAGTAACTTATGGCATATAAACTTAAAGCTAAAATATGAAATTCAATATAAAGAAAAATATATGAATGAATTATTTTGTAAAAAATGTTTGGGTGATTGTGTTTTAAGTTAGATACTATAAGATAATTTCAAATCTAAAGTTAATTTCTCTCAATTCATACTATAAATGATAACTTTGTCCCTGGTATTAGAAGTAATACAATTATAAATTAACACTAAAGATATTATATGTAAAGCCTAAGAGAAATCATACAATAGAGATGACCATTTGGACTGGTGCATGGAATGATAGAATTTAAATGAGAAACTTCAAAGGCTCCACACGTCAACCATTATTTATTAAAAATAAATGAAAACTACAGGGGAAAAAAACCTAAATTTAGCTTAACAAATAACTCACCTTGTTAAGAATCTGGTTAGTAGTGTATATGTCAAATAATGCCAATATCTTTTTTAATCAAACCAGATGCTCTCACTTCAAATTTATGGATCATTATAGTTTTTAAAGGGGCTCTCCTTTTATTTTTATTTTCCTAATCTATTTTCAATATGTAAGGAACTTAAGAATTTCTAAGACTACATTTGTGATCATTTAACCTCAAGAGATATGAAGCATTTGTGTTTTGATTCAGTATTCTAATTATTACCTTAGTGGAGAGTGAATTTTAATAAAACTGCAATGGAAGTAGTATACATCACATGAAAAATAATTTTTCTTGTGATTTGTCTTTTAAAATGGTATGTTACTGCTCTGATCTAGACAGCACTAAGATAATATGGGGCTGGAAAGTGTGGGGAGCATTTCACTAGGACTGAAAACCTAATGAAAGATGTTTTATCATCAGAATTCATTCACTGTTAGTTCTTTCTCAGAGTATATAATCTGTGGTTATGATATAAAGTGCTTGCTATTGATGTGATACACATTTTAAACTATAATTTTCATATTAGATATGATTTAATATTCTTTAGTTTATTAATAAATTCATAAGAGCAAAGATAAATTACTGAATGAAAAACGTTTTCAGAAAAATAATTGATTGTATAAATTAGTAACAATATGATAGAAATTATTAAGAACATGGTAGGAAGTAGCTTGATGATGTAGTAATTAGCCAACATTTGTTTAGTACTTATTCTATGCTAGGCACTGTTCAGATCACTCTCTATGAATGAACTGTAAGCCAACATAGTGGGTACTAATTGTGTGAGGAAACTGAGGCCCTGAGCATTTACATAGAATTTCCCAAAGACTTTGCTCATCTGTGAAGTACTGGGATGTGAAGCCAAGTCATCAAAGCCTTGTAATTGATGTGGACTATACAGTTTATACTCGCCACAGTTTCCTTTGCTGTAAAACCAATAAATTGTTCTTTTTGAAAAATGTATAGCAAAAGAAAGAAAAACAGACTTGAGATTTCTTTAGCAAACAGTTACCCAATGGTGTTCTTCAAAATTGATTAGGATCAAATCACTTCACTTTAGTGGTAGTGAAAGAAGGGAAAGTAAAGGAACTATGATAAAGAGTTACACTGAAAGGCTAAGGGGTTGAAGTGAGGGGAGGAGAATGGGGAAAAAGAAGAAGCAACAGGACAGATACAAATTCCCTGTCATGCATGTTATCATGTGTACCTAAAATGTACCCATAAAATAAAATTTTTTTAAAAGGTAAGGATGTTTTGGCTGAGTGCACACCTGTGACCCCAGCACTCTGGGAGGTGGAGGCAAGAGGAGGATCACAAGTTCTAGGATAACCTGGGCAACTTAGTGACCTAGAGAGACCCTGTCTCAACACAGTAGAGAAGAGAAGGACTGCAGATACCCTCAGTACAAAGGCCTTAGATTCAATCACCAATGCTGGGGGAGAAAAAAGGTTTTCATAAAATCAGTCTAGTTTTGCTGTGGTAGCAAATTAACTCCACACCTCAGCTTAACTCATCCATCACATGAAATAGATGACTCTACAGTGTACTTGTCCTCCACGCGGGACCCAGCTGTTGTGGCTGTCCCCATGTTACCGCCATGCTGTCTCTGCATGTGACCTCCATTATCCAGGCGAGGAAGCAAAGGGACCTGGAAAACCCACATCCTCTGTTCTGTGTGTCCAGTAGGAAATAATACTCTTCAGTCTGCTTATACCCCATTGATTAACCCTCACCCCCATTGCAAAGTGGCTGGAAAACCTCAGGGACCATATTTGGTGGTAATAAATTTCTTGATCACAGATAAGTATAGTCAAATGGAGCAGAATTGAAGTTGAACAAGTGTAAGTCAGGATCCTATAGGAAGTAAAATTACAGTAGCAGGAAATTTCTGTTAGAAGCTTGTAAAGGTAAATGAAGAATACAACACCTAAGGTTCTAACAATCCCAAAGGAGTGGTAGTGGAGACTTTTCAGTACCACGGAGAGCTCCTAATATTTAAATTGCTGCAACAGCATTGCTATAAATTCTGACTCCTATTCATCAACAATGCATTTCACCAACATTAGTTATATGCCTACAATAGGTTTTGTGGATAGAAAACTTTACAATACCTAATTGGGAAGTCAAACAACTTCCTGTAATACAATAAGTATACTCACTGGTGGAATTATTCATGGGTTATTATGGGACTGTAAAGATTTCTATTAATCTTAGGTACACAGAGGAGTTTGTTAGGATAATTTCTTGGAGAACATCACTTATGACTTCATGTATGTATTAAGTGATAAGTATGGATTTGGTTAAGTCCAAGGGAGAAAGGACAGTTTAGGTGAGTGGTAAACAGACTTTCACCAGATGGTAGATATTTTAGACTTTTCAGGTGATGTCCAATAGGTCTCTGTTACATATTGTTTTATTTATTTTATAAAATTTCAAAGTGTAGAACTATGCTTTGCTCAAGTGTTATAAAAACAAACAAACAAAATTAGGGTCCAGATCTAGCTATAGCTCATTGACCCTTTGCCTAGGGAGATAGAAATCAGAGATGTATACATAGAATTTTGCTTTTATATTTTAATGGAGTATAAATTTTTAAAAGGCTATGATAAATATGCAGAGAGAGGAAGTATGGAAAGTATATCATGTTAAGGAATTTGGGTGTAATTCTTTTTTTTGCAGGGGGGGTACCAGGGATTGAACTCATGACCTCATGTTTGCCAAACAGGTACTTATACCACTGAGCTAAATCCCCAGTCCTTAAGTGTAATTCTTTAAATATGGTTTGCCACTGAAATATTTAAATCAGTGCAGTGATGAAATCATATTTAGAAAAAAAGCTGTTGGGAATTAATTTGAGGAGGCAAAGCTGAACAGACTAATAGACCAATTAGGGAGTTGGTGGCAGTGGTTAAAAAGGGGACAATGAAATTCTAAAATAAGACCATCATGGGAGGAGCAGAAAAGCAAAGGATTATATATATATATATATATATATATATATATATATATATATATGCAAAGGATATATATCAAGATATATGATGGCTGATTAGACCGGGGAAAGTGGTTATTAGTGATGTCAACATGAAATAATGCTGCTTCAATTGTAATAATAAATATTATGGGACTCATTGATACTCATTTTTGGCAGAACTCTGATTGTTAAAAGGAACTCTGCTATTCCAGAGTCACTTCATCTGGGGTCAGAGAGCACAGGCACTTTTTTCTGACTTCAAATGATTCCTTGGGAACCTGGGTGGGTTTGGGAGCTTTTGCTGATGCCTGTCTAGGAGATGAACTATGATGGGCAGAAACTTTCTTGTGGCAGGATACCCACTTAGGGTAAAGTGAGGAACTCAATGTGCAGGTTCATGGTAATGGTATTAGAAGCCGTAGCCATGGGGAGATCAGTTCATAGTGGAGTATGCTTATTTGGGGAAGAGAGCTGAGGCAGAGGATCTGTCATTTTAGTCAAATATGGTTGGCATCTTTTATTTTAAACTATTTCCATGTGTTTTCATCACACCTTGCTCTGTAGAGTTCAATTGTACTTCTCTGGCCCTCCTAGAGAAGCTGTTTCTGTAAAGATTCCTTCAATTAGTTCGATAGTATTCTGTGGTTACCAACCGAGAATTTCCATAGCTCAAGCAACTAGATCTTATTTTTCAAGAGAAGAAAAAACACAGGAAAATCAAGAAGCAAGTGAACAAAAAACCAACAATAACAAAAACAAAATGACCACAACAGTAACAACAGCAA
This sequence comes from Hydrochoerus hydrochaeris, assembly GCA_004027455.1. NCBI lineage: Eukaryota > Metazoa > Chordata > Mammalia > Rodentia > Hydrochaeridae > Hydrochoerus > Hydrochoerus hydrochaeris. The sequence goes on from PVLA01004858.1 coordinate 123,764, forward strand.
AGACTGTTGTGATATAGGATTTCAAAACAAGATGATAGGAATATAACAATCACTGTTAAATTGTGTATTGTTATCTTCAAAATAGTTGCTCAGCTTACCAGATACAGGCATGAAACATTGATCAAAGAATATAATTTGCCTTTGATCAGTTTCTTTCCCTTTAACTATATCTATTGGAACTTTTGGATCTTAGTTACTCTTTCATTTTTTAGACCCGTAAAACTATATGGTGTTTACACATGCAAGTCCGATTTATTTTACTTATGGGTATGGTTTCCAGTTGCATCCATTTACCTATAAAAGCCTTGAGTTTATTATTCTTTATGACTCAGTAGTAGTCCATTGTATAAAAATACCACATCTTTGTTTCCAAGATCTGGCTATTACAAATTGTGTAGCTATAAACATGGGTGCACATATATTGCTGTGGTATGATGTTTTCAGTTCTTTGGGGAAGATACCTAGAAGGGGAAAATCAGGCCCCCCAAATTCAAAGGCCCAGTCCAAAAATGAGCATCTGAGATTAATATACAATTCTCAGATAAATAAATACAAATGGCAAATAAATGCATGAAAAAAATGTTCATTGACATTGGTCATTTGAGAAGTGCAAATTAAAACAACACTGAGATAACATTTCCAGAAAGAATGGCTAACACCAAGAAATTGACTAATAACAAATGCTGATGGGGCTGTGGGGAAAAAGAAAACCTGCTCCACTGTTGGTGGGAGTGTAGACTGGTACAATTACGGTGGAAATCAGTGTGGAGATTCCTCAAAAAACTAGGATTAGATTTTATTTTTATTCACTTGTTAAATAATAGTGATTCTAACACTTAGAGAGTTTAGGTAACTTGCTGGCCTGGATCTGATTTGACTAGTGATCAATGAAATGATTTTGACAATTTAATCTCTTTAAGCTTGTATGAAATAGGGCAAGTAATACTGCTACTAACAATAATGCTTTCTGGCTTTTAATAAATAAATGCATTAACCTTTGTAAAATGTTCAAAATGTTGCCTGCATCATTAAATATTCAGCAAATGTTAAGTGTTATTATTTTGTCTAAGATCTTTTACTTTTCAAAATATGGATGGGGGATGTCAGAACCAACATGCTAAGTAGTAATTTTGGTATTGTGGGGAATTTCTAGATGAGTCAAATGGGAATTTCTTTGGTTATGAGAAAGGAGCAGGAGACAGGTTTGAAAATATTGGAAGTGACTTGTAGGGTCTGGAGTGATTTCACCAAGGCAACAGTCTCCCATCTGTGTTTTGTTTTGTTTTGTTTTGTTTTGTTTTGTTTTGTTTTGTTTTAAAGAAAGCTTTGGAGAGCCTCCTTTCAGCCTCTTACATGGCATGAGTTTGTGTCTCTAAAGCATCTCCTCTTTGACTTCTTTGGCCTATATATGTGTAAACTCCAATGCTTAATTGGAAAGTTGCACTATGAATCTGACCCAAAGCAGAGCAGAACTCAGGAGCAGGTTCCCGATGGCGAGTTGGAATATAGTTCTAGACAGGTAGGCAGTGAAGTGTGGTGGGTGTGAGAGAGGCTGAGGGTGGTCATTGTGTAGTGATGGTCTACATGCAAGCAGCTGTTAGGGAGGTAGGGAGAGTGTGCGATATGAGGAGACAAGGTTCAGAGCTAAGCTGTGGACCAGTAGGCCAGAGAATATGGAGTTGAAGACAGATCCTATTTGGCCTAACTCTTTGGAAAGGATGCGGATCTGTGAAACTCGGGAGCCACAGAGACAACTGTATCTGGGTGGCTCTACCCCATGGGGGGGAGCAGTTTTAATTTAAAGATGTTCCACTCACATCTACGTGTAGCTCAGAGATGCCTCTGTCATGATGCCAAAGGATATTCTTCCAACAACGGATGAGAAATTGCATTTGGAGAGAGGAAGGAAGAGAGGAGAGGGCGACGCTGAGCTCCTGCCCAGAGGGAAGGCTGTCTTCCTGCTCACTCGCAGGTGGTTTGCACACCATCGCTAGATCTGGACAGGGTTTTATTGGATCAGCAGTAGGGTTTATCCTAGAACCAAGGTGCTACCGTGTGAGGATGTAGGGAAGAATCCAGCAGACGTGAAAGATAGAAGATGAACCTGCATTCAGATGCCATGCACTGGCTCTCCTTGATCAGACGCTTAAACTCACTGTGGCTCGGTTCCTTAAACTCTACAATGAAAATGATGATGATCATAGCTAGCGTGTGTAACACAAGGCGCCATGCACTCGTTTGTTCTTCAGAGCCTCCTTGTTGGCCACCCCTGCTGTCTTAGGGAGGAAACTGAGGAACAGAGAGGTTGAGTAAACTGCCTATGATTCCACAGCTCCTTGGTAGCAGAGCAGGGTCTGTACTCTCAACCTGCCCCCTCTACTGCCTCTCCAGGGGGAGGAAGGTCATACTATGTGTCGCATACGGGGCCCTTAGAAAGTAATCCATAAATGGAAGTGTTGGGGGAGGATGGGGAGGCCAGTAGCAACTCATCTCCATAACTCTGATGAGTGAGGGTACAATTCAAGTTGATTTAGAACAGGTTCTATTTAAAACTGATAAAAAGTGTGTAGAAATAGTGTAGATCCTTATATATTCCTGACATGTTCACAGACATGCAATGCTAGGATGGCTTTTAAAAATATTTTTATACTTTGTTTGCTTTTTACACCAAAATCTGAAACCAAGTGCTTTCAATGTAATGGTTAGAAAATAAGCGTACGGAGCGCGTAGGTGTGACCTGGCGCGCCCCTGGTCGCTGTTCTCATCACAGGGCGACTTCACAGATAGGCTGCCATCAGATGTTACCAGGAGGTTGCATAGTTTATTTTTCAGCATAGAAATTTACATTTCGTTTTGTTGAAATAGCTCAGGACATTGATCTCACAAGAAGATGAATAGCAGATAAGTCAAATTCTGTAAGTAAATACTTATCGTTGATTTAACAGGTTAAAGAGTGACAGAAAAAAGCCCAACACCTATCTTCTCTTTTTACCTACAATATAATCCTAACTTTGCAAACTAGATTTTCAGAACTGACTGTTTGTCATTAACTGATACAAACTTTTAAATACCACCCATCCTTTCTGAGACGGGGTCTTACTAAGTGACTCAGCTGCCCAGGCCAGGCTCAGTCTTATGATCCCCGGGCCCCCGCCTCTCACCTCTGCACCCCAGAGTGTTAGGAGAAGAGCCATGGGCCTCTACATCTGGCTAAATATACTTTTAAAGAAAGAACACGTGATCAAAATAAAAAATAAAATAACCTTGGCTATTTGTGCTACTTTTGTTGTACGTTTAAGTAGACATAAATCAATAAATGTACCAAACTTCCCTGACAAAACATTCTACCAAGATTTCTGAAAGTTTTTGGAATAATAAAATTGTATTTCTTTCAATATTTTATCCTTGTATTATGGCAGTTCCATTTTTCATGTGACAGAAATCTGTAGTTTTATTGTATTTGCTCCTTGTTTAATGAAATCCCATAGGTTTTGAAATTCACGAAAAATAAAGCAAGACATGTTTGTACCCATTTTAACACTAACTGTGGCTAATTGCAAACTAAATGACTTTGAGAGGTCCACATCTTTAACCTACAAAATATGGGATCAACTCGCTATGGATATGTAATTTTCTCACTAGATTGGTTATTTTAGGTAATAAAATCTTCAGTGTGTTCCTTAGAAGCAAAGAGACTACATTTTTATGAGAATATGTATATTTTTATTTTAGATTTGTGAGAACGTGGAACTTCTAGTTACAGTTCTCAGGACCCAAGGTGTCAACAGTAAAAGCATACAGACATGTTCCTGAGGGAAAATGGGTTCATACAAGGTTTAGTCACAAACTTAAAATAACTGAAGACTTGTCAAGAAAAGTGACATCCCGGAAGGCGACAAAATGTGTGTCATTGTCTTAAAAGGAATCATGGAGGCAACTTTAGAATAATTAAAAACTTTGCAAGGCTCATCCTGTAGGAGCATAATGCAGATTCAGAAAACCTTGCTACAGATTCCTGTCCTTCTACTATAACTTTGATTAAGAAGACAAACACAGAACATGTGTAGACCATCACCCGGTGATTTGTTGAAACACTCCAGCTTCCTCAAAGGAATAGTCATCTTGAGGATTTTTACATCAATGGTTGATATAGAAATTGCAACTAGTTCACAGATACTCTGTGTTTCAAATGTGTACAGCTGGTATTCAAGAATAAATTGTCTATAACAGGATACTTTAAAATCTTGCTACAATGAAAACAGTTATCAACTTTGTAGAATTTCAGATTTTGACAAGTAAACCGCATTCTTTGCCCAAAGTGAGATAGGGAGAACCACACAGAGCCCAGTTCTTCCAGAAAAGTGGCTGTAGCCTCTTTCTCTAGGAGAGCATCCATGTGATCATACCTGCTTAGGAACACGGTGTAGTTAAATCCTTTTATTATAGGTCCTATTTTTCTTTCCAAGTAATAGTAAAAGCTCAACATATATCCTGTTCTCAGTGTGCAGCGGGGAATGTATGAATGTGAATTTAAATTCTTTATAACATTTGAATTTCAGTTATCTCAAGAATGAGATTCCAACTCCCCTATGTTAATTAGATTGTCCATGTCTTTCATGACACAAAAGCATTAAGAAGGTCACTGTGGAGGATGCGGGAAATGCATTTGTAGAATGACGGAAGCCGATTCTCACTGCCCTCTTTCTCCTGGCCCTCATTTTCCCTCTGTGCCCCCCGGCTCGTCCTATCTGCCTTTGTGTGTCCTACGTTCATCTAAACTGTACTCGGAGAGGGGTCGTAATGATTCTGGACCAGGTGTCAGAATGAAGCTATGCATGGTCACCCAGACAAGGTCGTGGAGCAGTGCAGGCTGAGAGGACGCGTCTTGGCCCTACCCTGATGCTTCATGTAGATCAAACCAGGTGTGGGGATTATAATAGTAAGTCAGTACTCATGAACATTTGGAATAGAACCAGGTCACAGTAAGTGTTCAGTGAGCACTGTTTTCATTATTGGAATTGCCCATAGGAACCGCAGTTCGCTCCTGTTTCTATTTATCCTCTTGATCCTTCCACCCACTTAGCACCTGCTTATTTTCTAGACAGGTGGCATCCAGTTAGCACATACTTATTTAGGATGTTAGTTTGTTCTGGTTTTCTCTCCCCTTCTCCAATCATTTCAGGGCAGAGACTACCAGCTATATTTCTTTACATACCTCCCCAGGGCTTACCACAATGTTTGGTACAAAGCAGAGATTCTGTAAATATAGGGTCCCCCCCCATTTGTTGATATTTAGAAAAACATATTTTTAACAGTTCAACTCTGATCAACTTTTAAGTGTCCACAAAGAGAAAGTCAATTACAGTGTGGTAGCAGTATCATCTTCTCTGTGTTAAAAAAGCAAAGACAATCCTTTACTTAACAATGTTCAAAAGTACATAAACAGGACTACAGAATACATGGGTAGGGTGCTTTTAGGAGCAGTAAAAAGAGAGGCTATTTTGCATTACTACCAGGGCTGTTAGGCTATTGGCTACCTTTAAAATGTATATTGTTTCCTTTGTTTATGAATAGTATTTTTGTAAATCCTGAATTCTAAACAACATTTTTTTTAGGGTGTCTTTTCTAATGCAAATTCCTAGCTACACTTTGGGATTGCTGGCTGAGCTTTTAAAAACTCCCAGTACCCAGATCATTGCCCAAACCAGTTAATTTGGAATCCCTGGGCATTGCTGTTTCTTAAATCTCTTCCAATGTGCCACTGTATGGTGAAGTAGGGGAGCTGCTGGATTGCAGGAATGCTGTTCTTGACACTTTCACCTGGGGAAGGGTGTAAGGCAGCCGCCGTATAAAATTCTGTGAAGTGGTGTGTGGTCTAGTCATTGACTCACTTTTTAATAAGGGTTTTGAGAAACGAACGGGGAGTCATTTGACATAGATCCTGTTAGCAAGGCTTTGAATGCTTACTCTGCTTGATTCATTTCCCTCCTCACAAGATGACGGCTGCTGCTTGGTTTTCTCTGCTGCAGATGTGTCATTTTCCACACACTGGCTCCCTGCCTTGGGGGCTGACCAGGGGGCGTGGTGAGCCCTGAGTCATGGCTGGCCAGTCTGCTTCCAGACACTGTGACTTCCCCGGGAGTCTCCGGTCCTCCCTAACCTTATGGTTTCTCTGGCTTGATGAATTTTGTCTTGGATGCAGCTTTTAAAGAAAAAAATCAAGGCTCTGAGTGAGAAAAAGAGCATCATTTGGATATGTCAAATACAGACTTTTCTATTTCTTGTGATCAACTCTAGACAGATTTCTATTGTAGAAGATCCTATTTAGCTAGTTTCTGTAATATGTATAATTCTTGAGGTCTTTATTTTAGAAATTATTCACGCATTCTTAACAGCATTTACTGAGTACTTATGATATGTCAGGACATGGTGATAGACTTCTTTTTTTGCACTGGGGATTGAACTCATGACCTCATATTTACTATTCAGGGACTTGTACCCATGAACTAAATCCCCAGCCCTTGATAGGCATTTGGATACAGCAATTAAAGACGGAGTCCCTCCTAGACTACTTGGGGAGAACATCAAGTGCTGTGGTGGAGGGATGGATGGGCAGGCGGCTGTCCGAGAGCATAGGACGGGGCAGTGGGTGGGGAGGGAGGACATTAGGAGTCGGCTGTGCGTGAAGTGTCCTTTTATCATTAGGCTAGGACAGTGAGGGACTTCTCTGTGTTGAGTGCTAAACAGAGGTTAGCTGGTCCTTGTCTTGAAGGGTGCACAGATGTTGTTCTAGCAGAGATGAGTGGGGAGCGAGCGAAGGCTCAGGGCCTTGGCTCAGGGCCCTGAAGGCTCAGGGTCTAAAGAGGAGCGAGGATGAGGGTGGGGCCGCTCGAACCCCTGTGCTTGAGAACCCCAACAGCACTGCACTCAGAATGGGGGGAGGGAGCAGGCCAGGGTGACATTGTGCTGAACTTTGTAATGGATGCTCAAGTCTGTATCTCCCCCAATCTGCTGGGGGAGCCATTTAAGGAGGTTGAGCAGGAGCTTGACGTGATCAGAGATGCTTTTCAGAAACCTTACGAGGGGAGTGAGATGGAGGACAGAGAAACCTGTAATCCCAGGGGAAAATAAGGGAACCCAGAAGCATTTAGGAAAAAAAAAGCTAAGCACTTACTTTACGCCACATGACAAAATAAAACTTAGATGTATTAAAGATGTAAATGTAAAAATGAGTGAGTAGAAAGAAAATATAGGGGAATTTTTTTTTAATTTTGAGGATTGACAAGACCTTTTATAACACAAGACCAAGGGCCAGAGACATGAGGATATTAATATATTGGCTGTACGAGGTACTGGAGGAATACAGACGTGGTTTTGCTTTCAAGGAACTTAAGAGGCGGTGATAAATAAGAAAGCAGAACATGCCCGGCACCTCTGCTAAGACCTGGCTGGGTCAGCAGGAATGGGAAGGGAGGATGGCGGGGTTTGCTTGGCGGTGCACAGGAGAGGCATGGCGAATCGGAAGCTGAATTAAATCTTGATGTAGGATATGTCAGGTGACTGCTGGAGAGAGGGCATGTTAGTTAGAGGGCACAGCTTGGGCCAAGGGGGAAGAAAGTTCATCTGGTGTTTTGGGTGTGTAAAGTACAAAGGAATGGGGAGTGCTGAAGCTAAGACTGAGAAGAGATATTAATGTTCGATCCAGAGGGCCCTGATTTTATCCTGTGGACCAGCACCATCCAGTAGCGATTTTTGTGACCATGGAAATGTTCTCCGCTGTCCCATATGGCAGCCACTAGTCACATTTATCTGGTGGTTGAACAGTCACACCGTGGCTAGTACAATTAAAGAACTGCATTTTTAATTTTACCTAACTTAATTCTCACAACATATTCACGATATAGAGGGCATGGCATTTCCATTTCACAGACAAAACTGGACACAAGAAAGAATGTCATTTGCTCAAAGCCAATTAAGGAGGGAATTTTTAAAGTTTCACTTCCCACTTGGCAATTTGTTTTTTATGAATGAATTTCATCTTTTAGAGAAGTTTTTAGGTTCACAGCGAGACTGAATGGAAAGTACAGAGGGTTCCCATACATCCCTGTCCTGGCACGTGAAAACTCCCCCTGCTACCAACAGCGGTACATTTGTTACAGTTCATGAACCTATGCTGACCCAGTGTTGCCACCCAGAGTCCACGGTTTATGCGAGAGTTTATGCTTAGGTTTTTACAGTCTGTGCATTTTTAAAACTTGTGTAATATAATGACACATATTCATCCAGCGTGACAAACTGCCTTAAAGATGCTCCCTGTTCTGCCTGTTCCTTCCCCTTTCCTCCTATTCCCTGGCAATTCCTCATCTCATGACTGTCTCCAAGCTTTTGCCTTTTCTAGAATGTCATATAGTTGGAGTCAAATGGTAGGCAGCCTTTTTGAATTGGCTCTTTCACTTAGTACTACATTTATGTGAATTTCCTTAATATCTTTTCACAGCTTGATAGCTGATTTCTTTATATTTTAGCTGAATAGGATGCCATGGTCTAGACATATCACAGTTGTTTTATTCACTTGTCTACCAAGGACATCCTAGTTGCTTCTAAGTCTTGGTGTTTATAAATAAACTGCATGTAGATTTTTGTGTGGACATAAATCTCTATTTCACTTGGATAGCTACCAAGGGAGGCGATTGCTGGGTAAAAGTATTTTTAGTTCCACAAAACAAACAAACAAACAAAGCAAAGCAAAGCAAAACCTACTGAACTGTCTTCCAAAGTGGCCATGCTCTTCTGCATCCCCACCAGCAGTGAATGCAGACACCTGTTACTGTACATTCTCACAGCACTAAGTGTTGTCAGTCTTTGGGATTTGGCCATTCTAGTGGATATGTAGTAATACCTCACTGTTGTTTTAATTTGAAATTTATTAATGACACATGACTTTGAATGTCTTTTCATGTTTATTTGCCATCTTTGTATTTTCTTGTTCAAATATGTGTTCAGACCTTCTGTCCATTTTCTAAGTGAATCATTTATTTTTTATTGGTTACTCATTTATTATATTTCATACCTGAGTTAAAACCAAGAGAATTATATTACTAAAAAAATCCCTTGATAGCTCACCTGGTAGGTGATCTGCTCACAGCTGGAGCATGGTGTTCTCACCATGAACACAAGCAAGTTCACCAAGTATGGACATTAAAGAAGGCTACTCTCAGACTGGGCTGGTCACTCTGTAGTCATGTGTAAGCACAGATGAAAGTTAGAACACAGTGCAAAACTCAGGTATGACCAACACCCCCTTCCACATTTACATGACTACTCTTGCTATTGTATCAGTCACCTTAACCTCACTCCATTGGCTCCATTCCCCAGGGCTCCTAGGTGCAAACTAGTAAGACACTAAGCAATAAAGGAGCCTCTTCTTTGTGACAGCCCCACATCCAGAAGCAAAATCATCTTTCCCTGAAATCTCAACAGGACTAGAGTGTGAGGAGCCCTAGAGTCCAGGACTTTAAGTCCTAAAATTGTGAAATTCCCAGGCAAACCTCATCTCCCCACTCTGAAATAACCTAACACAAGGCGGAATATTTTAACAAGTCGCCGTGAACAGGCTCTTACTGATATACCTCTCGGTTCCCCAAGACGTTTGGTCTCCCTTCTTGTAGACAGTGCCAAGAAACCCAAACTTGTTCAAACCACAGGTTTGTTTTGGTGGTTTTTAATGATGGCCACAGATCCATCAATAAAATGAAAGCCAAGAAAATGTTATAAAAATGATTGTCACAGGTCATTCCTCAATAGTGTTTTAAGTTATTCCTCTAGCCATAAAAAGCAAAAATTACATAGTTTGTATAAAAGCCAAATAGTATAATGATTCTTAACAGAAAAGAAAAAAAATGCCTAGAAAATATTGTTATTTCCATGATGGGAAAGGACTGGGTTTCAGTTTCTTTGTAACAACTTCCCTTTCCTTCTCCTTCTCAGGGATCATGTCTGACCACCAGTTCGGCAACCAGTTCATGTGCAGCGTGGTAGCCTCACACGTGAGTCATCTACCCACGACCAACCTCAGCTTCGTCTGGATCGCTCCCCCCGCGGGCACGGGCTGTGTGAACTTCATGTGAGTGACGTGGGCGGATACTCCCCAACTCTCGCTGCATGACATCCAGAGTTACTGTTTAAATGTATTGTTTTGTTAGGTCGGACCCTAACTACAGGCATTAATTTGAATGTCAAAAGAGGTCACAGCTTAGTCAAAATAACCTCAATGTTTTATTTGTGCTTACTCGTTTATAACCTTCTTGAGATTTCTAAATTGGATTTTGGCGGGACAAAAAATATGCACCATCATAGAAGTGAGCAAATTGGGGTGGTAAGGGAGAGAGACGGGGAAATGGGGCCAAGTTGTTTAAAGTGTAGAAAGTCTCACTGAAGAGGAATGTTTTAGAGTGTATTTTATTAGATAGCATGGTAATAATAATATAGTAAATAATTATGTATTGTGTATTTCCAAATTGATGAGATTTTAAGTGCTATTATCACAAAAAATGATAAGTATGGAAAGTGCTACATAAGTAATTAATCTGACTTAACCACTCCAGTGTAAATCCATATCGAAACATTGCAATGTATTCCCTAAATGCATACAATTATTATTTACCAATTTAAAAAAGATAAAAGTGACCAGCATCACCTCAGAGGCTAAAGGAGCTACACAGCTCAGGGCTCCTCTGTGAGGCTCTCAGCCCCCTTGGATTCCGAGGTTCTCCAGCATTGCATCACTGCAGAGAATCTTCAAGAAAGGATCAAGCAAAGACCCTGCCTCCTGGGTGAAGTTCAAAGCCAGCTCCTCCAAGGTCACTGGGTCTGAAACCTTCCATTTCCCAGCTTCTGGGTGGGTCTCCTGGCCTCCTCTTAATTCCTGCGGTCAGTAGATGTCACAAGGCCACTGAGGTGTCACTAAGTCTCCTTGGAGGCCGCTGCCTGAGTGAAAATGTGCTCAAAGGTGGAGAGCAGCCCAGATCCTCAGAAAGCAAGAGCTGGATCTTCGAAGATGATTTCTATTGGCCTCCCCAAGAGGTCCCTGCCCCAGAGGGCTGCAGATCTTTCCCCGGCTGTTTCCAGAAGCCTCCAGAACTCAAGTCTGCTCTCCAGTGATACCCTTCATGCTCCACAAGCCATGCAGGTGGCACTGCAGTTGGCAGCCAAATCTTATCCAGAGCAAATCCGACCATACTGGGGAGACCCCTCCTTAGCTGCCCCAGGGCCCTCTGCTGACCCCGGCTGCTGCTGGCCTCTGGCTTTGCCTTCTTTCGTCTGAGTGTGCCCATCTGGAAGACTCACTGTGCTCATGTTTTCCATCCCTGCATGATGATCTAGAGATGAAAATGTCATTCTGTCAGTGGGAACGGTCTACTGCTCCCCTTCGAGAGGCTGGAGGCTGAGCTGGAGCTGGGCTGCTCTGGCGAAAGTTCAATGCCTGCAGTGGGCTTTGACAGCAGAGTGGAACCCTCTGGTGACACAGAAAATGCTCCTCAAAAAGCTCTTGAGGCTGGACCAGGATCCTTGATCGATTGGAGAATATTTGTCAATCACAGGAGCCTTTGGCTTCTGAGTTGTAACCTCTTGCTCATCTTCCCAAGGTTGACACTGGAGTGAGCTGGGGCATCCTGCTGGGTTGGCGTTTCCATTTCAGCCTTGTTAGTCAAGCCTGGAAGTGACATTATACAATGTTGGAAATTGAACTGGATCATAACCTACAGGAAAAGCTATTGCCTCTTGATGTTCTGAAGGTCAGGCTACAACTTAATTAGGCAGCTTTGAAGGCTGAGCTGCAGCCTCCCACTTCATTGAGGAAAGTTTGACCCCTTCAGTGATTTGTCAAGGACTGAGGGTAGACCTGTAGCCTCATAGTGGATCAGAGTTTCCTGCATCTGCAGTGGGCAGCGGGGTTTTGGTCACCTGCGGATCTGGAGGTTAAGAGTCACCAAGGGCAAGTTCGGAGGCTGAGCTTGACGGTGATGTGGAAGTGAAAGTCTCACTTCATGATGCTCCTGCTGGGTTGGAAAGCTGTTCACCTCCTCAGCGTACTCTGACAGCTGAGCTGGGTTTTCCAGGTTGCTTCCAAAGCATTCATACCTCTAGGCGTTTGAGAAGGTTGAGCAGGCAGCTTCCCTGCAGAGGGAGGTTTACTCTCTGCAGAAGAGCCTGGAGACTGATCTGGCAGCTCCCCTGAGTTGGAGAAGGCTCCACCCACTCAGTATGCCCCGACGCTGAATTGGAATCTCTTGCTGGACCAAAGAAGATGCAACCCCTTGGTGGGCTCTGGAGTTTAAGTTCTGCATCTGCAGGCTAAGCTGTAACAGGGGGCAAGTGATTATGTGACCCGGAGGTGGAAGTGTCGCCACACCCTGCAGAGAGGACTCTGGAGTGAGGCCTCCTCTGGGAACAAAGGCTTGACTTCATCCTGAGGCTGAGCTGTGGCTTCAGGCTGCCTCCCTGAGGGTTCTCCTTGCCCACTACCCTCATGGAGGCCGCTCTCACTCGCTGGGAGAAGGGTCAGGATAGCGTAGGTGCAGCCATGGGGTGGAGATGGTTCCACCTCCTTAGCACCTTGTGTAGGCTGAGCTGAGGCTCCTAGCAGGCTTCAGAAAGGTTTGATCTCCTCAGAAGCTTCAGAAGCTGAGCAGGCTCCTCCTGTTGGCGGGCAGAAGGAAACTTCAACTCCCTGCAGAAGGACCTAGAAGTTGACCTGGATCTTTCTGCCAGGCAGAGAAGATTCAACCATTTGGAAGCACTTGAGTCAGGATAACTTCCATATCTGCAGGTTTAACTGTGACACCAAGCAAGTTAGAATGCATTAGTGTGATTCTAACCTGGAGGTCCGAGTGTCACCTTGCAATATGGTGGATGGAGTTTTAGCTACGCTCTGCAGAGGGGTCTCTGGAGCTCGAGTCTCTTCCCGGACTGCAGACTTGACTCTATCAGTGCTCTCTGCAGGCTGAGCTGGGCCTTCAGGCTGGCTCTCTGAAGGTTTAGTCTCCTCAGTAGCTTGGGAAAAGGTTCAAACTCCACAGGGTGGCATTGAGGCTGAGCTGGGGCCTGCTACTGAGTTGGAGATCTCACCTCCTGAGGACTTGCTCGCTTTGCTGCTAGTTTGGAGTAGGTTGAACTTTCTTCCTTGCCTCTGTGGTAATCACAACCTCCATATCCACAGATATAAAATGTGACATTTGGCAAATGTGAGTGATGAGTTTTACTTTACTCGGGGATAGAACATTTATATCCTTGTGGCCTAAGGCTGACCTATACCTTCCTCAGTGGAAAATTTATCCTAAAATGAGGCCCCCTTCTGGTTCAGTTTCCTCAGGGTGCTGTGAGAGTTGACCCGGGGCTTCCTGCTGAGGCGTAGAGGATTGGATTTGAGGACTCTGCGTGTTATGTGGGTCTCTGGCTGGAGTTGAGATGATTCAGTGTGCTCTGAGAACACAGTGTGTTGAGATGATTCAAGTGGCTCTAAGCGCTCCTGATAGTCCTGGTCACTGTATCCAAACTCAGGTCTACATTACCACACTGCAAGCTTTGTTTCTGAAGCTTAGGTTTTGTCAGTTGGTGTGGAGTCCCAGCAGTCGCCTTAGCAAGTGCTGAGCTACATCCTTCTTCAGTTTCATGGGTGAAACAAACTGTTATGCTTTTGAATTCTGACTTCCTAGAAATTAATTTCAAGAGATTGGTGATTTGCATCCTGATTTAGAGCAGCAGTCTCAGTCTTCCTTTTGAGAGGAGGCAGGGCCAGAGCTCAATTCTAATCCCTATCTAGTGCTGGAGCTGCCTCTGGAAGCCTCTTGCCCAGGAAGCTTGCCATGCAGACCCTGATGTACCTGGTTCTGGCAACAGCTCTCCAGTCAGCACCTGGGATGAAAGCACCACCTTGGTGGGCACAGACACCCCCAGGTGATCAAAGACCCTGGCAGGGCAGTAAGGGCATGGAGCGATTCTAGTGGGAGCTCAGTCTTGTGGGAAGAACATGACTCATCTGGCTTTACGGGCTTGGAGTTCAGATGGACCGAGTATCAAACTCACTCTGGAAGTGGGGCCGTCAGGCCCAGTAGCCACAACTGTAGTCACATGTGGAGTCGTGGAGCCCAGAAGCACCCCAGGAGCATGATGGGATAAGGTGGGTCACAGAAACCTAGGCCAGGAGGGTGCCAGCACTACACCTGCAGGAATCTTTCTGGTGGCCACTGGTAGCAAGCACCATGGTAACCTTGCACGTTCTGTCCTGCCCACTTTGACGCTTTTGTGAAAGTAACCTTGATCAGGATGTGGCCCAGATGAGCTAGCGTGGCCCTTGAGCCTTCTCCCACAGTCAGCTGGCCCAGCTGGCTTCCCTCAGCAGAGGGAACAGTGGTTTCCTGCAGGGCTGTCTCCTCACAAAGACAGAGTATGGCCTCTGGCTGGGGGATGCAGAACCTCCAGGAGCTGCTGTGGGTGGGCTGTGACAGAATTCTAACTCTAGAGAACCGGGCCTGGGGATTCTCAAAAGTACTGGCTCCATGTGGCAGCCTAAGCTCTTTCTGCTCGAAGCTAATTTCTCAAAGAAATTCTTCCTTCACTTAGCTGCGCAGCTCCCCAGAAGAGCAAATGACTTGTAGAATAAGGATGGCAGTCAGGAGAGTACATCGTATCCAGTGTCCAGTTCTATGTTCAGTAATCCATGCACCTCTACGAGGCTGGAGCTACACAGACTACATAACGACACCACAGGGGCAGGGCGGGGTTTGGCGGTAGGTGAGTGAATCCGAGGGAAAGGGGTTGAATCCGAGTGGAAGGTTCTTTACCTTGATGTGTGTGAACGCTCCTCATCCCACCGTGGCTCAAGTGATTCATCCAGAGGTGGCAGGGCCACTGTTCGCAGCACATATGAGGAAGATGCTTAGGATGTTAAAGCCTGAGGGTTAGACTTTCCTGGCCCGCTGCTACACACTGACTTCCTTCGCAGTCCTTCCTCATCTGTTCTGGTTCTTCCCTGTCATAGCATTAATTTGTGCAATTTAGGAAGCAGCTCATCTTATTCCTGCTGCCTTGCATGTAGCTGGGTGCACAGTAAAGGATTTAAAATGGAATTGGTTCCAAAAATCACCTCATTTAGGAGTGTTCTGTTGTTATAATCAGATTTCCAGCATCAGTACTGACTTCCTCTTCTCATATTTCACAGGGCGTTGGGCTTCATAAAGTTAGACATTTCCTTGCAGGTTTAAATTAAATTGAACTAAAATCATTCTTTTACATGGGAAAAAACTGCAGATGCTTTTCCAGAAGGTAACTCATTTTCTGTCTTTTAAAACAAAATGCTTCACAAGTTTCAAATTTTAAAAATGCCCAAATTAAGTTTCCACTGGCACGAAATGCGTTTTTGCCCCCTCCTTTAAAAACATCTGAAGTGTAGTAAATAATGACAATTTTCTTTTACAAATTACTTTGCAAATTAATCCTCGATTAAAGATTTCATGCGGTTGATTCCTAGAAAGGTTCTCCAGCAAAATACTCTCCTCAAGTTGCAGCATGGTGCTGACATCTAGACAGCAGACCGTGTTTGGAAGGCAGAAGCATTTCGAAGCTGGAACACAGCTGCACTTAGAGTGATAGTTGATCCCTGAAATCCCGATTGTGGGGAGTTCTTTAGGACCTGTTTTTAACCACCCTGAGTTCCCTAAGCCCTGAGAGGAAGCCTAGCTGCGCCCTCAGGTCCACATCTCTAGGAGTATCTGTGAGCGCTCAGTTCTACTTGCCAAACTTTAAACAAGGTGTCCGTACGGCACAGCTGTTTTACCACTATCTGAAATAAAGTGTGCAAGCATCAGCTCTTTTTTTAAAAAAAGGAAAAGTCGTTGAAGAAGTCAAAGCAATTGGAAAATGTATGGTCAGATAACAAGATGGAAACAGAGACAAATCATGCTATAATGACCTATACGCTGTTTGGAAGATGATCACAGATTTAGCTTTGAGCTCTCTGGCCATTCGTGCCAAAAGGGAAATGTGGGGAGGGGGTGATTCAGGGTGTCCAGAAGTCAGGGACGTACGCTGCAGAAACATGAGCTCTGCAACAAGCATCCGTTAAGGGGTTGCACTGAGCAGTGTTCTCAGCAGCATTCTTGGATAAACCCACATGTAGTTCCAAGGCCGTTACTTGTGACATCACTCAATGTAAATTATACCCCCCCAGCACCCCAGAGCTACACTCTTCCTCCTTCTTTGGAGTAGGGGTTCTGGTTTTCCCCACAGCACTTTTTATGCATCCATACATTTGTTTACTTAGTACATCCTCTATCACCTTTCTTGCCACTGCAACTCAACTTCCTTGGAGGCAGGAATTTTTGTTTTCTGTTTTATTCACTGGTTTACCTCCCCTGTTTAGAACAGGCCCTGACACATGCTAGACACTCCTAAACAGGTGAGTAGGTCAATGGTGTAACATCACAGCAGCTCGCAGATAGCTAGTCTGTGGGTCATCAAATAAAATAGGGCTGGAAGGTATCTTCACTGGTTTTATGCTCCAACTTCCTGCTCAGATAGCAAAATCCCAGAAAGCCATGCATTTCATAATGTGCCACTACTTTTCCCTCCCCTTGATAATATGCAGTTCATTGTCAGGGCATCCTGTGGCTCCTGCTTTGCCGAATATACACTTTTTCTGCCTGTCTTCTGGGTCACTAGGCTGCCATCATTCGATTCATGCCATTGGCTGACATTTAAGCCAATCACCTTCTTCCTTTAGAAAGTCTCCTTTCATATCTGAACCTTTCTTTCCAGTTCCTCCTGCTAAGATGATGGTGGAAGCTTCCTTGCTGCGCTGAGCACTTCTAGCCTCCTTCTCCCCCGATCCATCCTGCACATTGTTGTTTAACTAAGGTGCAACACTAGTCACGCCAAAGTTTGATGAGACTAAAACTCTTGTGAAATCCAGACCTTTGGCATGGGCTTGAAGTCTCTCTCTGATCTGGCTGTTCATTATCTGCCATCTCCCATAACCTGTGTTTCCTAGTAGATTAGACTGGAAAGGACAAATTCATATAATTTTTTTATTCCCCCATGATTGGTACAGTGTCACAATACAGATATCGAAGGAAACGTTCCTTGCATTCTGTGATGCTCATTTCCATGAGCTTAATAATGACCCCTGTATTCTTTCCACCTGTGTTCTCTTACACTCACACTTGGTATTGCATCAGTGGAACTGGGGTCACCAGCCCACCCTCAAGCTTTCCCAGGTTTGTCTCTCTTTCTGACATAAAAAAAGGTAGAGGAGTCAGAAATCACGGTACAGAGCAAAAGTAGACTTACAGCACCAAAGTGAAAGCAGATTTATTGTAGAAGTGGTAGAAAGCCACTCTGAGGAGTGGGGGCCCAGATCCGGATGACCACTGGATGTAGGGCAGCAGTGGTAGCTTTCTGGGATAGGGACTTTCTCCACCCGCCCAGAGGGGCCACATTTCATTGGTTAATGGGCTTGTGGCTAAGGGTACAAGGTCATACAGTGTGTCAAGGTTTTACAGCTCACAGTTTAGAAACATTTCAAGAGGTTCAAACTACATGTAAGAGTGATTCTGAGAGCCAACCCAAGGTTATTCATGGGGAAGTGGGCTTGTTTCAGAAGTAAAACCACAAAACTGCCTTCTCTCAGTCACAGAGGCTGCTTTTCTTCTCCCCTCCAAAAGGGCACATGTCCCTTACTGTAACCTTACCTAAGGGCCCCATCTTTCCCTGCAAAGGTCTTTTAAATTCTTGCTATGCATAACTTTTCATTTAAAATTTCTTTGAAAGCTAGAACACAAAGAAAATCTATGTCAATCACATATAGCTGCCTACTTCCAAACAAATTTGCATTTTTAATGGAGTCTGTTGAAAGATTATATTTTATGGCTTATGATCTCACTGTTTCTGGAGCCTGAAATTCTGTTTTCTTCTGAGAATTAAATGTCTTAACTCCAAACATTGTTGTCTTAGAAGCTGGTCAGAAAAGTACCATTTGGTTCAAAATGATTTTTATTGAATGTAAAGTTTACAAACCTTCACCTTTATTTCCACTTAAATATTGAGTATACAATTTGTACTTTTAAACTTTCATGAAAAACGTTCATCTTCTTGTCATAAGCTGTGGCGATGTTGAAAGTTACACAGCAGCTGCTTTGTGTGTGGGAAAGATGATTTCTTTGAGCTGTTTTAATCAGCTGAGAAAGGTGTTGGACAAGCAGACATGGAGTACTGAAGCAATCCATTTGAAATTCTCTGAAACAAAGTCTTAGAATTTTTTAACCTTTAATTTTTACTATAGTATTTATCATATGATTAATAGAGCTGCCTACAAACGTTAATACCCATGATCTTGATCACCTTCCCAAAGCCTCTGCTTGTAGCATGAGACATGTGGAAAACATTGGGACATTTTAGCTCTACAAATAACACAAAAACCTATAGCATTTGAAGGTAAACATACATTATAGCGTGAGCATTGTCTAATTAAATTAAAATTAAAGCTTCTACTTTTTAATGTAGGAATTCTTTGTTTTTATTATTTATATTTTTATTAACATATATGAACTTCTTTACTTTTTTATAGCTACGGTATTATTCTATACACATTCTCAAACCAAAATAATTAGCATTACTGCCCTAAATCTCTACTTTCTTTTTCCTTTTTCTTTTTTTGTTCATTGTTATCTTCTTTCTTTGAGTTTTTAGTTTTATTGTCCAACTGTATACACTGTAAATTTGGGAGTTTTAAAAAATGTATTTGTAGGTTTTTAAATTTATAGATTTCTCCTTTACTTTTTTCTTTTGCAGTTCATTTGTTGAAAAAATGGATAATTTTCCCTGTATTTTCTCAGAATCAGATTTTTTTTTATTGAAATCTTCTATGGTAGTTGGCTGTCTCTCATTCTCTTTGCCCTATTTTCTGAAAACTGATAATTGAATCTAGAAACTATCAGACTCAGGTTTTATTTTTTTGGGAGAGGAAGACTTCCTGATGAGTGTTGTCTAAATATGATTAATTTTGCATGTTAGAAATCTTTAAATTTTCCTTCTCTAGTTAGTAGGAAGAACTATTTCATAGAAATTAAACTTCAGCCATAATGATGTGTTTTTGTGATGTTTTCTATATAACTTTTTCATATTGTCAGTTAACTCATATTGTTATTTACTTTTTCATATGCCTAGTTTTTTTATAACTTATTTCAAATTCTCCAATGTCAAGGACTATCTACAGTGGTACCTTGGTTCATGATCTTAATTTGTGCCATGATTCTGGCAAAGTTGACTATGGTCATGTTCATCACTGTAAATTTACAAATGGAAACAAAAATTTTACTCAGTGCTTCTCCTGGCAAACTGATTTGTCTACAATCTGAGCCATTCATGAACCGAAGTATTACTGTATAGTATTTTTATATGTATGTTAGTTACTAAATACTGAAACATAGATAATAGAAGGCTCTTAATATTTTTAATAGTGAGCATGTATTTAGTTGATTCTAACATACAGATTTTATGTTTTACATATTTGTGGATTTCTGAAGTGGGCTGCATTTTACATTTGATGGCATCCCACAATGATAACTGGGAGCATTTGCTTTATTACTTAAATGTTTTATCATTGGCAGTGTGTTGTGTTTGAGAAATCCAGCAGCTAACATTTTATCATTTACCAGGTATGTGATCTTTCTAAGGCTGGCAATTGACACAACACCCAATTCTGTAATCTCAGAACAGCAAAGTGTGATGCAAACTCTGTGATTTTAAAGCCTAGTTACCTATGTTAAATTCTTTGTCAAAAAAACTCCATACTAGGAATTATAGAACATTTGAACTGAAGCCCACCACAGTTATTTAATGTGTTGCAAGTGCCTTTCCTGGTGGGGAAGAAGTGACCTGCTGTCTGCATAGACTGTGCTTTATTGGCAAACCACTTAGTCACACACCCATTTGGGCTGTCTGTTTACTAGTTTTCTGGTTAAAAATAATCAAATGAGAGACAGAGGCAAGGATGCTCTGAGGAAAAATTGTTGGCTATATTTACTCAAGTGGATAAAATATGTGTAGTTACTTTGCCATTACTTTTATGACTCCTGCTGATATTTACATTTTATGTGATAATTTCACTCAAACATTTGCTTAGTATCTGGCTTTTAGTGCAGTAGAGTTTGCCTTTACTTTTTTATTGAGTAGTAATCCTCAGACTAAAGGAAAGGAGGAAGAAAAGGTGAGAGGACAAAAATAGTAACAGGGAAGGATGGAGAGACAGAGGAAAAGAAATCTCTAAGCCATTTAGCCCTAAAAGTTAGTGAGAAACAGGGCAAGAGAGCTGTCAAACAGCCACGACATTAGTAATAGTTTTTAAAATGTACCACAGCCAGCCATTAATCTTGGTTTTCATCTTTTAATCCATATGCTCACAGCAATTCTCTAAAGGAGGTATTAATAATATCCTAATTTACAGATGAGGAAATTGAAGTGCAGAGGTGGATGTTAAGTAACTTGTGGTAGGTTTTCACCTCAGCTGTGACACAGCCTGGCTTCAGGTGAAGGCCATTTGGTTTTAAAACAGGCGATTTTTGCCTCTTTACTATACTTGTCTTCAAAATGATTGTTTCCTGATTTTATTGTGGTGAACATGGTGTTGATACAGTTTAGTTCATAGAATGGCATCAGAATCAATCTCTCTGTCTCTCTCTGTGCAGTGCTGATGATCAAACCCAGAGCCTCATGCATGCTAGGCAGGTACTTCACCAACTGAGCCATCTCCATCCCCGTCTGTGTGTGTGTCTCTCTGTCTGTCTGTATATTTACTTAGAGACAGGATTTCTTGGTGTTGCCCAGGGTGGTCTTGCACTTGTGACGTTTCTTCCTCAGCCTCCTCAGTAGCACCAAAACCAAGAACAGAAAAAGGAAACACTGTTCTATTTAAGATCCTGAGCATCGACAGAGAAAATCTCTGGTCAGCAAAGATGATTACAGGAGGACCATATTTGAACATTTGATACTTGAGAGAAAATGACTCTTGCAGGGATTGTTTTCTTAAAGTACACTAAACAAGAAGATGGAAGGGGAAAAAAATAAGAAGAATTGAAGACACTAGCAGTTTCTGATCCCTGATAGGCCAGAAATAACACAGATGTGAAGATTTGAAGGCTGCCTTGAGTGTATCTCAGATGCCTTTAATTTTTGATGAGCACCGTTCCCAGCTGTCTGGAGAATTCTTCAGGAAAGACGGTGTGCTTGCCCATTTATTTCTGTCCATCAGAAGACAGCGCCGCAGATGCATTTGCCTTGTTACTCAAACATTTGGAGTAAGATCGCAGGCTCCCCTGTGGGTGTCCCGCCGAGAGTGCGATTGTCCATAAAAAAAGATGCCTGCGGTCGATACGCACAAGTTCTATTTGTGTTCGCAATTGCACATAGATTGCTGTAAAAATAAATTATTTCTCCTGTAAGTCTGAAGTTATTGTACCCATGTTGTGACATAAAACTCAGGTACACTGTTTTCCAGAGGAAGAACTTCATCTGTTTCTGGAGATTTTTTTTCTTTCTTTCTGATGGTGTAGTTTTTTTTTTTTTTCAACATACTTTTCCCAATTTTTAGTGCTGGTGAAAAGCATACTTTTGAGTGACAAGATTTTAAAAATTATCTTTCCTTAAAGGTAGATAACCAGGAGCCTGCTGCCTCTCACTTGGCTGCAGGCCCTGCTTTTCATCTAAGTT
This sequence comes from Hydrochoerus hydrochaeris, assembly GCA_004027455.1. Lineage (NCBI taxonomy): Eukaryota > Metazoa > Chordata > Mammalia > Rodentia > Hydrochaeridae > Hydrochoerus > Hydrochoerus hydrochaeris. The sequence continues at coordinate 145,526 of PVLA01004858.1, forward strand.
ACACAGCCAGTTAGGCTTGGCCGAGGGCTCAGGCTAAGTTCTGGAAGTAATGTGTGTCCTTAGAGTCTATCAACCCTTTGACAAAAGAGGTCAGGAGTCTTCCTCTGGATTTAACTTTTAATTTTGAGGAGCATAGCTGAGATAAAATATGTCCATTAATCTCCCAAGATGATTTGAAGTAATTGGTTTTTTTATAAATGATATAACATCCTTTAAAATTTTAATAGATATTTAGAAGACAAAACTACTTGCTCCATTTTCCTCTCCTCTCCTTTCTCCCTTCCTGCCTCTCTTCCTCTGCCCTCCGAGAAGTCTCCGTGTAAACTGCACTGCTTCTATTAGGGCAACTACTGGCATCTCTGGGTGGACACTTTTCTCTGCATCAGACCCCTAAGGTGATCAGAGAAGTGACCAGCTTCAGAGCAGGAAATCTGTATATTCTAGGCATGAGATATGTATATCAGGGTCCAAAGAGGAATGAATGTGCTTCTGGGGGATTCTATCCAATAGCGAATAGTTATGTTATTGAATGTATTCCTTTTTTAAAATATCTGATTTTTATGTTTTTAAGGACGGAAATAGTTAATCCTGATGTTAAGTCTAGAGGCAAAGAAGAAGCCTGTGGCAAACCCACATCTTCCTGAATGGTGTGAGGAGGGAGGGCAGGCTCTAGCTAAGGGCTGAGGGGTGGAAGTGCAGGCCCCTGTGCTTGGGGTGGGGCTGGGTTGCTTCTGCATGTGGTGCTGCTCACAGTTCCCAAAGCCACGTGGAACATTCGTGAAAGCGAAAGACCAAAGTCCGTACATCGGAAGGCTTTGTGTGCTCAATTCTTAGAAGTTGCCCAGATCTCATAAGATGTGCCCTCAATGAGATGGCGACAGACACTGGTTATTTCTCTACACTTAGAATTGATTTAGGCAATTTTAGAAGCCCTACATGTGAATTTTACCCCCAAACTGCCTACATAGTCAAAAATAGTGATGTGGGACACACAGGTAAATTTCCCCCTGGCCACAGAAACTCCATGGTTTTCCAGTATGGTCTCTTGGGTAACATGTGCTAGCAGTAGCATACTGTTGAACACTGCTTTTAATAAATGTCTGAATATTAGGGCATTAGAGTTTCTAAAAGAATTGATTTTGTCCTCTATGACTTATTTGGGTATATGTAGGAGTATACCTGTATGTATATAAATACACACATATATGCATACACAAATACATTTGAAACTGTACTTTCTCATATACTAACTACAAGCCATGTGTAGCTATTTAAAATTAAATAAAAATTTTAAATTCAGTGCCTTTGTCATATCAGTCACATTTCAAGTTCTCAGTAGCAACATACTGTTAGTGAATAGTATTACACTGGACAGAACAGACTTAGGCCATTTTAAACATTATACCAAATTCTACTGTGCTGACAGATTTAGAGAATTGGTTGTTTTTTCCTCTTATTACCTCCTTGACATTCGTCATCAGTAACCATGTAGTTCAAAGGACCCATAGAAGGAGCAAAGCAAAACTAGAGTTTTCAGTTGTCCTGTGGGTTTAATCCATCGTAACCCCTAACGTCCTTATGTAGGGCAGTTTTATGTAGAAGATCGCTGACCTGATTGTTCTTTTGACGGTAATTGTGGGATATGGTGGCCAAAGCGAAACAGGTGAGGACTGCTTCTGGTTGTCTCCTCTTAGAACACACAGGGGAACCTAGTGCTGCTCTTTGACATCTGGGGCTCGGGCTCTTTTCCTTTTCCTGTTCCCATCTGTAGATCTCAGCTCCTGTTCACACTCTTGCAGTCCTCTCTTACCCCCTGGCCTAATGCTTTAGGCCCTGCGTCTTTTCAGATTTGCTCTCAGCCTGCATAAACTGTCATATGTTTGTCAGGAAGCCTAATCATTATTAATACATGAGTGACAATGGAATTTGGAACACCGTTTGATGAGGAAGAGGAGGAGGATGACTATGACAATGATGGCGATGATGCCAAAACAGCAACTTCCCTTTACTAAATTCCTGTGGACTGGGCAGCCTAAGTTCTCTGACTTTCTCCAAACCACCAGTTACTGGAGGAATTGTTTGAAGAGCTCAGAGATTGGTCTTTGGTCCAGAACTGGTCCCTGTAGCCATCATTATATACTATTGTTCTGTGACACTTTCAAAATAGTATTTGTGAGTATGGTATAGTGAGTTGGGAAATGCTTGGAATATTAGGTGGCAAAAGCCTCTGTGATATAATTTCACACACATTAAAATTATGTTTTTAGAGGACTTCCGGTGTCACTGAAGATTGAGATGGCATAGCAGAAACCCTTCCACTAAAATCACTCAGACCCTCTGGAGAAGATAGAGCAAACTTTTAAAATATAAATTGAACTGATTTGGAAGGAAGTGAAAACACCAGGTTCGAGGTGAAAGAAGAGGTAGTTAAATTGATTCAAGAAGTAAAGAACCACAACTGTGGTTGCCTACAAGGATTTAAAAATCTGAATTTGGGCCCTAGGTCTTGAGTTTTAACCTGTGCAAAGACATCAGGGAGGGAGGAAGAAAAGGGAGATGGAGCTGGTTTTCCACAGCGTGACGCTCGAAGCCTCACAGTGTAAAACAACTCTACGTGAAAAACTAGCAGAGCAGCTCTCATCATCCCAGATCCTTTGGTAAAGATAGCCACTAAGAAGAGGCTAAACCCTGTCTGGCTGTACGTGATTAGCCTGGTGAAGAACACCATGTTAAGAAATTAACATCTAAGAGATTTTAGTGGGAGACAACAGAAAGAAGGAGAAAAGGCAAGTTTTAAGAGCCAATAATGGAGAATTTCCTACAACTAAGGAAGATGTGTCTTTTCTATCTAAGCAACGTAAAATAAATTAGCAGTGATGTAGAAAATGATGAACCTTCAGAATATCCAAGACACAGGAATAGTAAAGGCACCCAAAGAAAAAAGACAGATTTCTGTAAATTTAGTTTGGCAGTGTCTTCTCAGAACAGTATTTTCAAACCAAGGAAAGAAAATGGCTGTAATCCTAGAATTCTGCACCTAGATGAAGTATGCCAAATGTGAAACAAATAAGTATATTAAAAAATAGTTGGTGATAGTTTATCTCATGTAGATCATTTTGAAGCAAGTTTTTAAAAGATGTGTTCCAGTAAAAAGAAAATAAACTCAGAAGAAAAGTATAGGATGCAGAAAACTCTATGGCCCGATGCAGAAATTAATGGTGAGCAAAGAAGTTTAATAACCCTCATTAGAACCCTCATTGAATATGCAAATAAATTTATAAAATTTAAACTGACAGTGATTTAGGCTAATGTTTTTAGGCAACATGTAACCAAAATACTAGATGACATTCGTGTATGTTAAGAGAAGGAAAAAAAAAATCAGGATTAAATGTCCTCAAAATATTCTGGAAGAAGGTTGTAGCTTTGGCTAAGGGTGATTGTTAAAGATATACAGCTAGGAAATAGAAATAAAGTTAGAATTTCCAAAATAGGAAGAGGGTAGGGAAAGGATTAAAGAGCAGTTAATTAATCCATCCCAGGAAATGAAAAAGCAAATTTAAAAATCATAAAATTATAAAATATAATCTAAAAAATTATACCTAAGTAAATAAGTAATTATAATAAATGTCAACAGATTAAATTTTCAATTTGAACAGTGACTTTTGGAATTTTAAAAACCAGCAGTATATTGCTTCCAGGAACAAACCTAAACATTATGCCACAAAAACATTGAAAGTAAACAGATGGAAATAGACAAATGTTGACCAAAAGTAAGTTGAGATTGCTATTGTAACATCAGAAAAAAATCAGTAAAATTTAATGGTATGCATGATAAAAGGATAACTAAGAAGAAAATAATTTGCATTATAGACAAAACTGAAAGAAACACGCAAAACTGAGGGCCACCTTTCAGGTGGCAGAATACTGATCATATATGTCTAACATTTAACTATAAAATTATTTGGATAAAAATTCTTTAAAATGTATTTTTTGAAAAAGATAAAATACAGAAAGTGTTGGAGAAGATGTAGAGAAAAGGAACTTCAGGGCAGGAATTTTAAATTAGCACAACCATTGAGGATAATAGTACGTAGTTACCTCATAAAACGAAGACTAGAACTACCACATCACCCAGCTTCCCCTCTTCTGGGCACATATTCCAGGGGACTGAAATCAGTATGTTAAAGGGGTGTCTGCACTTCCATGTTCATGGCGGCATTATTCACAATAGCCAAGATGTGGAAATGACCCTCGTATCCACAGCAGAAGAGTGGACAAAGAAAATGTAATGCACACGTTCAATGGAATCTGCTCCAGCCTTTAAAGAGGGTGGGGGGAGGGATTCAGCCACTTGTGACAGAGTGAATCTGTAAAATATGATAACAGACACAAAATGACAAATACCAGATTCACTACTATAGGAGGCTGAGGCTGGAGGAATGGAAGCTTGAGCCCAGCTCAGGGCATTTAGCAACTTGGAGAGACCCTATCTTAAAAAGTCAAAAAAGGGCTAGGGATGCAGCCCAGTGTAAAGGCCCTGGGTTCAATGCCCCGTGCGTGCCATTAGAGAAAAAGACAGATACCACATGATCTCGCTTACATGTAGACGGTCAAAAGTTGAACTATGAAGCAGAGAGTGTGTAAGGATGGTTGCTAGAGGCTGGGACTGAGTGTGGGAATAGAGGGAGAGGGATTTGTTTTTAAGGGGTACAGAGTTTCAAATAAACAGAAGAAATAGGTTTTAAGAATTATTACCCAGCAGGATAGGTAGATACAATCAATAATAACCACTACCTATTTCAGAATAACTATGTAAATTTCAGATGTATCATCACAAAAATAAGTAAGCAAAGTGTTATATGTTAATTAGCTTTATTGATGCAATTATGGTTTATCAATCAAAATTAATATTAGTTTTAAATAAATATTTGTTGAATTAATGCATACCTGAATGAAAAATGCATGAGTGCATGAATATGTCAGATTATTGTATTTCAGAATTAGTGCTTATACCCTACTGTTTTTACTTCCAGGTATGAGCTGGTGACAATTGACATTATACTGTTTTAGGTGATCTGGAAATATCAATTTGGTCATTTAACACAACTCTACCAATAACTTAAAATTTTGATTTACTATAAGCTTTTCTCTAATAACTCATGGGACATTATATACGTTCTTCTAAATATTTATTCTGAAGACTTGAGTGTTTCTATTCTTTGTTGAGTTAAACTAGATTCCTGTTTTTTGAATGCCATTTAGCATCACAAAGTTTAAGTGTTAATTTTATTAATAATTTTTTAAGAATTGAATGGCCCAAGTCCATGTAATCCTCTTTTTAAATTTTGAGGAAACATTTAAGCCACATATTTTCTTAGATAACCTCATTAAGATTAACTCAGTTTGTGTTGATACGTTGTCTTAGTTAGCTATGAGAAATATTAAGCAAAGTAATTATTTATATACTCAGATTCAGAACCTTACAATGTTTAAGTCAGGTTTTTGTTATGTATGTTGACAAGTCCTAAGCTGAAAATGAAAAAGAATTTGTTATGTGTCTTCCATTTATTTTCTTTACTAGTATTTATAGAAGGGATTATAAATAATATGAGCATGTTGGTTATCTGGGCTGACATATATTTCAAAGAGCAATGTCCTAAATTTTGCAGGAAAGATAAACAGTGAAAAGGCTTCCAATTAAAAATGTACACTGTAGTTGCAACAGAGCTAAGATGATAGGTCTCTTAATCAAACCCTGGTTTTAACTTAAGCAAATACATTGAAAGTATGACTATAAAGCTAAGCCACATAAGCTCTCTCCTAAACCCGCCTGCAGGCATTAACGCTCAGATTTGAGATGGCATCCTTATTTGCTAAGTGCAAAGATGGTTACAAAAGAGCTTTTCTCACTTTGAGGATAAAAGCTAAAGTATTCTTTAATTTTGGTTACTGCCTGGCTCATCTCAGCACCATAATAGTTATTTGGCTCCAAACCAAAAAGTAGCAATACAGTACTTACATGTCTATGGATCAAAATTAGATGAAAAATTGCTGTTTCTCATCTCCAAAGCTATTTGCTTCACATTTTATAACCCTCAAGATGCCTTTTGTAATATGTGATAACAGAGCCAACTGCAGCATCTGCCTGGAAAGAGATTACTTTAATTATGGACTCAACGTCCTATTTTCTGCAAGTGGTCCCCAGAGACAGGCTTGCTGTCGAAGGAGAGGTGCAAGGGTGCACATGAAAGCTTACGCATCAGCGCCGGAGAGGGGCGACTGAGACAAGGACACCGCACACAGCCTTCATCTGCCCAGTCTTCGACGGGAGGGAAGAGGTTGTCGTGATCGGTTTTTAATTACTCCAACATCTGCTGTTCTGACTTCTGACGGGAAGGGCAAAATGAGCTTTAAAAAAAGAGCAAAATGTTTAGACGAATCCATAAAAGAAAAAGAATGGAAAGAAGGAACAGCCCAAACTATTCTTCATGCGATGTTTTTCTTTTATTTTCTCTTACTTTTCTATTTTTAACAAAGAAATGAAACACTTTGATTTCCAAGAATTTTTTTAAACGGAAAGATTTGACATAATACAGTAATTCATTTTCCTTCCAAAATGGAAATGTACTTATAAATGTACTTTATTGCTTACTTGCTGTATAATATTACTAGAAAGTGGAGCTGAGTGATTTTCTTGTCAGTTCTACTTCTGGATAACACTAGGAGTCTCTTATTATTAAGAATTCATTTGCCATTCAGTATAACATAACCATTCATAATGAATTTCATTTAGAATACATGTGTAATGTAAATTCTTTTTAACATAACATTGATTTAACATTATAAATGGACACAATGCCAATTGTTATCTTGTTCTTAGTAATTACAGGAGAATCAGGTCCCTTGATCAATAACTTTATTGGGAATGTGTGTGTGTCTGTGTGTTTGAATGCGTAACAATACTCACTCATATAGGGTATTTGTGATTCCATCTGATTTCTTGAAAAGTGTAAGCACAAAAAAGCGTATTTTGCATCGTTTAAAAGATGGAGGATTATAGCAGGGTAACCACGGGGATTAATTTTAAACTTCAAAAGAGGCATTTAAGGGATTTGGCATGGAGTGATTTTATGTGTGGGAGGGAAAGATGGAACAGAAAAATGCACCTAACAATCATATTAGGTGAAAACGTCAAGTCTTTAAAACATTGTACCAACTATAGCATTCATTATTTTTTGATGTTAAAGTGCTATGCTATTAATATTTCATTCTTTGATAAAGAAATCTAAACAAGTATGTCATGGAATTTTTAAGTTTAAGTCTAAAACATTGAAATACAGAAGTGGATACTTCTTCAATTATAGTCAATGACAAACTAGAGAAGTTTTGAAAATATGTTTAGCTGAACAGTTTTATAGAGATTTTTGTATTGTATATATCTTAAGATGAATAATTGAATCTGTGTTATCAATATATCAACAACTTACAAATGGGAGACAGGCGTGTCTATTTCTTTTTAAAGTTTTTGGATTTTAGGAAGGAAACCATTTATGGACTTTATTTATGGACTTTAGGAAAAATAGAAACCTAATAGAAAAATTGCATATAAATAACTACACTAGGTAATCAGTCAAAGGAAACTAATTCATCATTTTTAATTTGTTATTTTCAGTTTCTTTATTTCATATAAAGGATCTGAGTTTGGTGTGCAATCAAATATTCCATACAAATAAATAGTGAGGGAAAATTTCCAAATGGCCCATTTGGAACATGTTGAGATAACTTTGTCAAAGATCAAGGGGAACCCGAGTTTTCTCTCAATGACTATTCATTCTGTAATTTTAATTCCATGTTATGTATCATTAACTTTCAGTCAAAAATTTTATTAATTTTTTTCATCTAAAAGTTGTATCTGGCTATATATTTTACTTTCCCTACAAACTAATTGTTTTGGACTCTTTCTGAGTTTGTTTTTTGATAAAAATGTCAAGTTAATTTATTTTGACTTTTTGTCTCTCCTATATGGGTTTAACTGCAAAATACCTTCACTTAGACTCATAATTAAAAGAACAACAGGAAACAAATCTATACCACAGCTTTTCACATTTATACTTGAAAGTAATAACACTTTTTAAAATGTTTTTTAAAATCATTTTTTCTAATTGTGAAATAATTTATATATTTTAAAATATTGCTAAGCAAATATCTAGGTGTATATAGATATACATATTCATAGTGACGTGGATTTGTGTGTTCCTACTGTCTTAGAAAACAACAGTAAATATTGGGGTATATTTCTCTCTCTATAGGTAGATAGATGGATAAATAGATGTTCAATTTTGGATGTTACAAAATTAAAACTTACTATACATACTATTTTCTAATGTGGTGGGGGGTTTTTTCAAAGAAATAAAAACTTTACAAATATATTCCCAATAAATACCCATCTACAACATCATCCAGACAATATTACATAACTGAACTATAAAATATTTAGTCAAGCTCTTATTTGTGGACATTTTGCTTGCTTCCATTGTTCACCATTACAGAGTTTTATGATGAATAACTGTGTAGCTAATGTTCTTTGCATGCACTGTATAAAAGTGTCATTTTCATATTAAAGTTAAGTAGAAAGTCAACCTTGTAAAATGACAAGCATATGCATAAAAGCACTTCCAGCTGGGCATGGGGGTGCATGCCTGCAGTCACACATTTGAGCCCAGCCTGGGTAACTTAGTGACTTAATGAGACCTGTCTCAGAATAAAAATGGGGGCAAGGATATAGCTTAGTAAAAGTCCCTGGGTTTAATCTCCAGTTCTTAAAAATCAACCAGCCAACCTACAAACAAATAAGAATTGTTTGTTTTCCTGAGACCAGCATCACAGATTAATATGGTTAAGCTTTCAACTTTATTAGTGATGGTTCTCTATAATGGTGCTTGACAGTTATTTGTAGGTTGAGATAGATGTCAGTTTCCTAATCATTGTTCCAGTTACCTAGTCATCATTTGAAGGAAATACAGTATCATTCTGCAGTATTTTCTGTTCTGTTGATGTATTTTAATTAACGCCCTTGAAACTTCTGCTTTACAAGGCAAATTAATTCAACTGAAAGCAACATATCCTGTTCCCTTTCCAAACTCCAGGAATGCACAGCCTTGCAACTAACTAGGCAGTAATGAGTGAGCCTCTTATTCTGCTGCTTGTTTGTTAAAAATAACTTTATGTAATTTAAATATGACACTCCCATCCTTATTTTATTAGAAAAGCATAGGAGAATGTAAATCCCACCAGTAAATGAAAGTTTATTTTATTTTATAAACATTCACTTTGAAAATTCCTAATGATTTAATGATTTTAGGTCCTTAGTAGAACCTTTAAAACTATCGCAGGTGGTGACACATTTTTTCTGTTTATTAATAATGTCTTATTATGGCATTATTTTGTGTATCTTTTCTTGCATATTCTATTTAGTCTTCACTAGGAAAGCAAATATTTTATATAAATATCCTTCAGCATTTCCTACAGGAAACCCTAATGGTGGAGTATTCTTACACATTATGATATTAGGCAAGCATAAGTGTAAACATAAGTAGTAGTAAGTGTTTCTGCTATTTAGAAGAATCTTTTAAGTCACCTCTTCTGTCATCTGGTGAACAGTCTTTTTTACTTTCCTGTCTTCTTTTATTATTATTATTTTATTTATTTATTTTTTGGTACTGGGGATTAAACTCATGACCTTGCTGTTGCCAGGCAGGCACTTATGCCACTGAGCTAAACCCTCACCCCCCTCATCTCTGCTTTTGATAAATTGAAAGCAGAGCAATGTGTGAAGCAGATAAGGGTAGACACACATCGAATCATTGTATATCTGCTTTTATTATCTGCCTGCCCTAGGTTCAGTCAATTGATTTAAAAATCTGGAAGTGAGAATTTACAGTGAAATTTTCATGTTTATAGGTGATGCTAAACTTTTCTGGGGAGTAAAATATCAACTTGATGCTCATAAATTGTAGGATGATATTGTACACATGAGTGAGCAGAAGAGTCACAAAGTGAGCATTAATATAGAGACAGATACAAAGATAGATAAGCAAGAAAAAATAATCTGAGTCATGTTATCAAGTGGTGGTCTGAGTTATCAGATCTGTTCCCAGAGGAAGACTTAAGGAGCAGAGGACTGTCTCAGAGACATCAGCGCCACTGTGATTTACCTGCTCCTCAGGCCCAGGGAGCCCCTCTAGGGCCACAGGAAAAATAAACAGAATCGGCAGATCCTGGAACTGTTGTTGAGATGTTCAGTAAAATCAGTTCTCTTCTTTCTTTCTTTCTTTCTTTCTTTCTTTCTTTCTTTCTTTCTTTCTTTCTTTCTTTGTTTCTTTTCTGAGACACAGTCTTGCTGTGTAGTTCAGGCTCACTTTCACCTCACTGTGTAGCTCAGGCTGGCCTTGAACTTGCGGCAATCCTGTCCCTGCCTTTGCTTGCTGGTATTACGAGTGTGTGCCACCACACCCAGCAGATAAAATTATTTCTCTGTAGTGCCTGTATTCTGTCAGTGCTGCATAACAACCTTGGAAAAATGTGTGTGTGTGTGTGTGTCCAGAGAAAGGTGACTCTGAAGAACCACTATAAGTCATGCTATTTTATTTTGGAAGGTAACTTCCTACATACTGATCTTTTTATGCAGTTACACAAAATACAAATGATTAAATTTGCTTGCTTTTTTAATGTAAAGAAACCTATCTTGAAAGTTATATTCCCTTTGTGCTATTTCTACCTTGAGAATGTGAAGATAAAACCTTAGAACTTATTCCCTATTTTATAAGACTTGATGTACAACAATTTAATTTATAAGACATTGTACATTCCTAGACTTAAAAAATAATTGTTTTGTGAATAATTTAGTCATGGGACTTACATATCAACTCTCTGAAATACATTTTTGGTGACTGGAGTCCTTTACCCAGAGCTTTTCAGGGTAATAGTTTTGGGGGAGAAACAAGGTCTTCAAAGCGTGTCTACAAGAAATACTGCTTTCTCCTGGAGATTTTCAACATAGCATGCTTTGCTGTCTCATTTTTAGTCTTTGGCGATAAATATTTGACTTACATAGAGAGGTTACCAAGTGTATCCTTAGCATTTCACCTCACAAGAATGACTTTCCTCAATGCATCATGTGAATCCACAAATAAAGTTTAATTTTAAAATATGAAATTGTCACAATTTCTAATAATCATATTTGACCAAAAAGTAGTATGAATTGGAGCAAGTTAAATCAATTAACATTTCAGAAAATATATGGGTAATATATTGAAAGTTTTATAGATAAGCTTTTGGATGCTGCAAACTTATGACTTTAAAAATCATGGAAAATCACATGTTAGGTATCCACCCATCTACCTGCCTTAGAAACCTCAGCACAGGATAGAGGTTAAATTAGTTGCCTGGAAAGAATCAAACTTTCATAAATCATAATATGTTAAACTTTATAAGGTCAAACATTAGCCAACACATAATTATATGACCACAAGCTCAAATAAAAATTTAAAAATGGAAAAAAATAATTGCATAACAAAGTTGACTCAAGAAGTAATTCTAAAATAGCCTGTAATAATGGTTGCCTGCATTTCTGGAAATTAAATCCCTTCCATGAACAAATATTTTCAATATATAAAGTTGTTCAGGTGCCAGCTGGACAGCTGAGAGTTGACAATGGAAAATCAGTCAGCAGAACATGTCAGTGCATCTCTGCTTTACCTTGCAGATTGCTTATTTCTTTCTGTACCTTTTTTCATCCCTAATTGACTTCACAAGTCAAAGGTGTATAAATTTACTTGGAAAAATGCTACCTTTTTAGGAACACAGCCAGGTGGGTGAATTGAAAAGCACATAATCCTTTGGCCTGGCACAACTTCAGGCTCCACTGGTAGCTAGAAAGACTACTCATTGTAAAGAAGAAGAAACGATTCCAGAGAGATGAGCTCAGTGTCACAGAGCTAGATGGTGACAGCTGCAGAAGAGCCAGCCCGGCTGCCCTGTTCAGTCTCTCTGCAGACCCTGTGGGCCTCCATTCTCCGGGTACTGCAGGCCAAGTGCGTGCTCCTGCTGCCAGTCTGCCTCATGGCAGGGACAGTGACGCCTCCTACTTACGGCAGTGACCCTAGATCGGTGATGAGGATGAGGAGGCTTCATTTAGGTTTATTAATCTGTGTAAGTCTGGGTTTTCAGCAGCAAACTCAAACCCAAATAACTATATTCCTGATACAGTATTGCTTGTATCCAGTGTCTTAAGATTTTCTTGCTGTGATCATGGCAGAAAGCTTCAGTTTTCTAGAATCATCTGGAAAATGTGCTTATGTGGAAAATCCGGCTCACAAAGCATTACTGTGCACATCCCTTCTGAATTTAGAAAGCAATAAATATCCTCTCCTTAAGATAGTACAAGTTTAAAGCTGTCAGTTGACTTACTGTAGTTCTAACATGACTGTTGTATCTGCCTTTGTTTTTCCATATGAAGATAAAGCTGCTTTGATTTAGCATTTCTCTAATTTATTTCCAAAAAGAATCTTGAAGAACCACGTTGATGATCCTAAGTGTAAGGAATGATAGGAACAGAAAGTGTTGTTGTTTGGCCACATCTTTTCTCAATTTCCATGTGCTGTTACTGAAGAACTTCAAACTGACCAGGATTTGGTACAGTGAGGGGCGAGGGCGGCAACAGAAGGTCACAGGAGAAAATTGGTCGCGTGTGTAGAAAGGGAAAGGATTTCTAGTGACCTTCCCAGAGAACAGTGTCACATTAACATCTTCCTCACTGACCTGAAACAGAGGGAGAAGAACAAGTTAATTACTTCTCAGTTATGTTAAATAGAGAGATGTTTGTTAGAAACGTCAGGGAAAAATAAGGCGAAATTCAGAAGGTCTCTACAGATTGCTTAGAGATGATAAGGGGAAAAGTGAAAAGCCATGAGAATATATCTGAAAAGAAGCCGTTTTAATCTTTGATATTAGGTGAGCTAGAATTAGAAAGTAATCATGATAAAAGAGGTCTAAGGTGATGGTAAGCAGGAAGTTAGATATAAGCTGAAAATATAATGCAGTTAACATGTTACTGTATCTAGGACTTTTGTATTCAGATTCTATATAAAGGATCAGATAAACCTACTGGTCAGGAGAGAGCTTTCTGGAGTTCCTTGATTACAGATGAATTCAGACAAGACTCAAATCTAAATAAAACAAGCTAAGCGAAAAAAGATTAGTCTCTGTCGTATGTATCCAAATACCCTATGGGCCAGGAAAATCCAGTACTAGTCAGCTCTGAGCTAGAGTATTTTGTTGTTGTTGTTGTTGTTTTGATTTTTGAAGGAGGTGGCTCTCACTGTATTGCCCAGGCTGGCCTTAAACTCCTCAGCGCAGTGATCTTCATGCCTTAGTCTACCGGAGTGCACCACTTCGCCTGCCCAACAAGCTGTAAAAACAAAAGCAAAAATAACCCTTTCCCTCAGAATGTCTCTCTTCCCTGGCTGAAGCAGTATGTGGGGATTTTTCGGTTTTGTTTGTTGGTTTTGCGCTGAGGATCAAACCCATGGGTGCTTTACCACAGAGCTCCATCCCCAGCTGTCCTCACGCCTCAGCCGCTGGAGTAGCTAGCAGTTGAGGTCCCAGGCCTATCCCAGGGTGCATGGTGAAGTTCCTGTCTTCTTTCTTTTTTAAGAGTAAAGATTTCTTCAGGTTCACAGCTTCACAGTTTCCAGTCTAGGGTGGGCGGGTCCCATTGTTTTGGGCCTGTAGCAGGGCAGGTCATGCCCCCCCCCTTTTCAAGGGCAGACCCGGAAAACCTCACTTCCTCTCCAGGGGCTGTGCTGCCTCCTTGTAGTGACGTGGACTGAGTGAGGGTCACACTTTAACATGTGGCCTAAGGGGCTCATTTCAGTTCTAAACTGGTATCTGGACAGACATTCAGCCTCCTCCTGGTACAGATCTTGCATTTCTGCTCCTTTACAGTATTTGCATGTACAATATTTTATTTCCATAACCCTAAAATAAGCACTCCAAGTGATCCTATGTCTATTTTAAACACAAAATAAAATGAACCTCAAGGGGTAAAGCATGAGGCTCTTATACAGTCTCAATGACAACCTACAGAATATAAAAAAATTGTACCAGCTGTTTCTCAAACCGAGGACTACTATCTGGAATCTATAAATTTTTTTAAAAAAATTAGACCATAAAAGACCCAGTCAAAAAATAGGCAACAAAAATGGATACATACTTCTCAGGACAGGTACAGACGGCCAGTAAACACATGAAGGAATGCTCAGTATCGCTGGCCGTGAGGAAAATGCAAAGTAAAGCAACACTGAGATTTCCTCTTATCACAGAAAAAGTGGCTGCAATCCAGAAATTGAATAACAGCAAATGCTGGTGAGGCTGTGGGGAAAGTGGAACCCTTTTACACCGTTAGTGGGAGTGCAACTAGTACAGCCACTGTGGAAATCTGTGTGGCGATTCCTTGAAAAACTAGAGCTAGAATTTCCATTCAACCCAGCTACTCCCCTTCTAGGAGTCTTCCCCAAACTGTGAATGACTTCATGTTACAGAGTCGCATTCACACCCTTGTTTGCAGTCGCATACTTCATACTAGCTCGCTGTTGAAAATGGCCTATATGTCCATCAACAGATGAATGGGTTAAAACTAACTTCCCACAAGGATGTGATCATTGTGTGTTGCACATGTATATTAACACAAATTTCTTTTAATTTTAAAAAGCATGAGGTCATCGTTCTTATAGCACTGTCAGTCAGTTGCTTGGACACCACTGCCCATTGGTCTCCTGGGAAGAGGAGGCCGAAGCAGGCCTGGGCGTCTGTGGCTGGAAGGGCTAGAGGCCCGGTGGTGACATCCTGGCAGCCTCAGGGACTGCGTTTCCAAGGGCCTTGGGAAAAAGGGTGGCTGGGGGTGCTGAGCAGAGACAGCTGCCTGGGGAGAGGCGGTTGGAGAGTCATGGAAGGCAGAGGTTTCCTCATTGATGCGGGAACACAGCTGGCTTCTGTCCCCTGCTTCCAGCAGGCTCTGTGGCTGCAGGCCAGACAAACCAATGAAACAACCAGCGCCGTTCTCCAAAGCAGATTCTTTACAGAAGGAACTTTTATATCGTCCAGTCTTCATGGCAGGACCATTCTGGCACTCACTGGGTAGATTCACAGTTTGAACACCAAAAAATGAGTTCCATTGGATTTAATACCTGACGTGTGTTTCTCACTGGATGAAAAGAAGTTTTGGGGTTACTGAACAAAACCTGTGTTGGTTTATGTCTGCCAAGGGAAATCCACCACGAATTAATCCTACTCAATGAATTTTTGCTTTTATATAATTGTTTTAATGCCAAATGTTGCCTGCTTCAAAGATTGTTTCAGAGGCATTTATTTACAATCTGGTACATATGTAGTTTGAGCTTCTTAGCATAATGTACTGTGAATTAATGACTTGTTATTTATTGCTTACCGACTCTGCAGAAGTGATTTATAGGGCCGTGCTATGCACTGGCAGTTCCTTTGCAGTCTCTGCTCCGGCTGTCTCATCAATATCATTAAATGGATTCACAGTGACACAGCTCTGCTACTGTAGCTTTTGATATGAGGGATAACCGAACATAAATCAGGACTTATGTTTAATTCATAAGATGTACCAATCTCTCCTGTAGGCGTGAGTTAGGTTAGGGATGTCACCAGTGTGTTTTACAGTACCTCTTGTGATTAAAGCCAGGCTTTTCTGTACGACTTTATGTACCTGGTAAAAATAATAGGCTTCTCTACACTTGGCCACTTTTTAGATAAATGCAGGTTATTTTTATTTAGGTATGATCGGTTTCATTGTTGTCCTACAAGCAGAATATAGTTTAGAAAGTAATGATGAGAAGTATAATGAAAAACAGTTGCTTCAAGCTTTCAATTCTCTTATATTCTCTCAAGTAAGTATGCATCGATAATTGTTTTTGAAAATCTTTTTGCGTAAGTCTTAAAAATAGAAATAATTGAACACTAATGCTGAATCAATGTAGTTTCTGTTTTAAGCTCTAAGCTTTCTTTTCAGTAATAACTTGAAAAATACTTACTTAACTATGAGAGGATCGGTCTGGTTGTCTTTCTTTGTTGGTCCAGTTCAAAACCTAGAAAATCCTACAGCTGAGTATCCACAGTGGAAAGTCAGTATCTGTTTTGTTTGAAAGCAAGTAACTGTACAGAGAAATAGATTTTAAAAATATGTGTATCCATTTCCTAAAACAGAGGAGAGAGAAAAATAAATAATTCTAGTATTTAAGAGAGTTCTCCTGGCCCTGCTGTTACCATTGCCACAGTGATGATGGGCATTTATTTGAACCAAACCCCGTGCGAATGCACTGTAATCCATGCAGAAGAATGAGGGTTTTTCCTGGAGAGAAGGATAATCTGCCTCCAGCCGAGCTGTCACAAGGGTGTGGGGATAATAGCGAGATTGCCAGGTTGTCCTTCCTCATCACTGGCCCAGGGGTAGTCTTGTGATCAGCTCCGCTGCCTGTCATGAAAAAAGAATGTGACATGTTTGTGCCAAAGAAAATGATTCCAACAGATGAAGGAAACTGACATAAATGTCTTCTCCTCCTTCCTCTGGTTCCGGTTGATTAGACCTAGTTTTAGGTCATGATGATTTTAAGACCTAGTCATTTGGGCCTTGCACTGAAACGAAGATGGATGAGCTTTCCAGACCCCAGTGAGGAAGCGATGTGGAGGCAGTGACATTACTCAGTGGTGTAAGAAGTAATTGATTTCATGATGCTTGGAGCAAGGGCGTACTGAGTGGGTAGTGAGAGCAGAGGATGCCTGGGGCAGGTCAGTGGAAAGGTGCTGAATGAGGCACAGTGCACTGAGGAATAGGAAGCCTTCCTTGGAGGTGGAGAGTTTCTAGGGAGGGCGTGACGGCAGCAGGCTCATTGAGGTACTTCTTCTTGGTGTGAATTGAGAGAGCTGTTGAAAGTAGAAATTTTATTAAAATGGAGAATTTCTACAAATGATTCTAAGCCAGAAATTCCACCTTCTGGAATTTGCATCATGAAGGTTGAGTTCTAAATTACTGTGTTTGTCCACCCAGATAAGTCATGAATGTTCCACATCCGCTCTTACCTGTGTGTGTGGTGTACGTGGTCATGCCAGGGCTCCTCTTAGCCAATTGTATCAGAATTTTCTTCCTTTATCTCCAAACAGCATGCTTGTTTTGCCAATTTTTTGGGTTTTTTTTCCCTAGTTAAAACATTATTTATTGACTTCCCATAACAGACAATTAGACTGTCCGGTTGTAATTTTGGTTGCACTGATGTTCATTATCTGCAATGTGGATACTGAACATAACATTTACAGCTGAGTCACACACCACGCTGTAATTTCATTTCCTTTCCAGCCTAAGCTTTTGTTTTCCCTGGAATTAATTATTGCCTTGCTTTTCATTTGCTTTGTTCTCAGAGGACTTGTTCCTTCTCTAACTGTGTAAACTTTCTCTTGACACAATCCAACCCTGCAGGTTTTCATCTGTCTGAACCTCATGACAAAATCCCCTCTGAGCCTTTGGCCTGGTTCTGGCCAGGGTCTTCTGCCTGCTGTGGTACAGCTGGTGGCACATCTTGTTCACCTCTCTCCTGCTCTCGACCTCTGGTTTCCTAGGTTTTTCATCTTCTCTTCCCTCAGGACTCCCTGCACCTCTCCCTCTTTTGTCGTGTTTTTTTTTTTTT